>SZWC01000702.1:279299-324856 GCA_023375785.1 Penium margaritaceum | reverse complement strand
TGGCATGTGCCACTGACCATGACCACAAAGTTTACCAAGTGACTCTACATTATACGAATCGTAACACGAGTCTGCCACGGTCAGAGTTTCCAATCACAGTGCAGATGTACTAGGCATGATCTTGCAGGTGCAAACAAGGTAGAATACCGGTGGTTCGGTGTGGCTATTGTGCGCAATGCATTGACAAAGGTGGCATGTGCCACTGACCATGACCACAAAGTTTACCAAGTGACTCTAGATTATACGAATCGTAACACGAGTCAGCCACGGTCAGAGTGCCCAATCACAGTGCACATCTAATATGCATGACCTTGCAGGTATAAACAAGGAAAAAAACCGGTGGCTTGGCATGGCTATTGTGCGCAATGCCTTGACAAAGTTGGCATGTGTCACTGACCATTACCACAAAGTTTACCAAGTACATTAAACGGCTATGAATCATAACACGAGTCACCACGGTCAGAGTGTCCAATCACAGTGCAGATGTACTAGGCATTATCTAGCAGGTACAAACAAGGTAGAATACTGGTGGCTCGGTATGGCTATTGTGTGCAATGCCTTGACAAAGTTGACATGTGCCACTGACCATGACCACAAAGTTTACCAAGTACATTAAACGGCTATGAATCATAACACAAATCAGCCTGGGTCAGAGTGTCCAATCACCGTGCAGATATACTGGGCACGACCTTGCAGGTATAAACAAGGTAGAATACTGGTGGCTAGGTGTGGCTATTGTGCGCAATGCCTTGACAAAGTTGGCATGTGCTACTGACCATGACCACAAAGTTTACGAAGTGACTTTAACCTCTAGGAATCATAACACGAGTCAGCCACGGTCAGAGTACCCAATCACAGTTCAGATGTACTAGCCATGACCTTACAGGTATATACAAGGTAAAAAACCGGTGGCTTGGCACGGCTATTGTGCGCAATGCCTTGACAAATTTGGCATGTGCCCCTGACCATTACCACAAAGTTTACCAAGTACATTAAACGGCTATGAATAATAACACGGGTCAGCCACGGTCAGAGTGTCCCGTCACGGTGCAGATATAATGGACATGACCTTGCAGGTATAAAAAAGGTAGAATACTGGTGGATCGGTGTGGCTATTGTGTGCAATGCCTTGACAAAGTTGGCATGTGCCACTGACCATGACCACAAATATATCCAAGTGACTTTACATATATTGATCATAACACGAGTCAGCCACGGTCAGAGTGTCCAATCACAGTGCAAATGTGTTAGGCATGATCATGCAGCTACAAACAAGGTAAAACACCAGTGGCTTGGTGTGGCTATTGTGCGCAATGCCTTGACATAGTTGGCATGTGCCACTGACCATGACAAAAAATGTATCCAAGTAATTTTTAATTATATTGATCATAACACGAGTCAGCCACAGTCAGAATGCCCAATCATAGTGCACATATAATATGCATGACCCTGCAGGTATATACAAGGTAAAAAACTGGTGGCTTGGCACGGCTATTGTGCGCAATGCCGTGACAAAGTTGGCATGTGCCACTGACCATGACCACAAAGTTTACCAAGTACCTTAAACGGCTATGAATCATAACACGAGTCAGCCACGGGCAGAGTGTCCAATCACAGTGCAGACACTATAGGCATGACCTTGCAGGTATAAACAAGGTAGAATACTGGTGGCTCGGTGTGGCTATTGTGCGCAATGCCTTGACAAAGTTGGCATGTGCCATTGACCATGACCACAACGTATCCAAGTGACTTTTACTTCTATTGATCATAACACGAGTCAGCCACGGTCAGAGTGTCCAGCCATAGTGCAATGTACTAGGCATGATCTTGCACGTGCAAAAAAGGTAGAATATTGGTGGCTCGGTGTGGCTATTGTGCGCAATGCCTTGACAAAGTTGGCATGTGCCACTGACCATTACCGCAAATGTATCCAAGTGACTTTTACTTCTATTGATCATAACACGAGTCAGCCACAGTCTGAGTGTCCAATCACAGTGCAGATGTACTAGGCATGATCTTGCAGGTGCAAACAAGGTAGAATACTGGTGGCTCGGTGTGGCTATTGTGCGCAATGCCTTGAAAAAGGTGGCATGTGCCACTGACCATGACCACAAAGTTTACCAAGTGACTTTAACTTCTACGAATCGTTACACGACGTAGCCACGGTCAGAGTGCCCAACAACAGTGCAGATGTAATAGGCATGATCTTGCAGGTATAAACAAGTAAAAAACCAGTGGCTTGGCCCGGCTATTGTGCGCAATGCCTTGACAAAGTTGGCATGTGCCGCTGACCATGACCACAAAGTTTACCAAGTACCTTAAACGGGTATTGATCATAACACGAGTCAGCCACAGTCAGAGTGTTCAATCACAGTGCAGATATACTAGGCATGACCTTACAGATCTAAATTATGGTAGAGTACTGGTGGCTCGGTGTGGCTATTGTGTGCAATGCCTTTATCAAGTTGGCATGTGCCACTGACCATGACCACAAATGTATCCAAGTGACTTTTACTTCTATTAATCATAACACAAGTCAGCCACAGTCAGAGTGTCCAATCACAGTGTAGATGTAATTGGCATGATCTCACAGGTTCAAACAAGGTAGAATGTCAGTGGCTTGGTGTGGAAATTATGCGCAATGCCTTGACAATGTTGGAATGTGCCACTGACCATGACCACAAATGTATCCAAGTGACTTTTACTTATACTGATCATAACACGAGTCAACCACGGTCAGAGTGTCCAATCACAGTGCAGATGTACTAGGCATGATCTTGCAGGTGCAAACAAGGTAGAATAATGTTGGCACGGTGTGGCTATTGTGTGTAGTACATCTGCACTTTGTTTGTGCCTGCAAGATCATGGCTAGTACATCTGCACTTTGATTGGACACTCTGACCGTGGCTGACTCGTGTTACGATACGTAAAAGTTAAAGTCACTTGGTAAACGTTTAGATCATGGTCAGTGGCACATGCCAACTCGTCAATGCATTGCGCACAATAGCCACACCGATCTACCAGGATTCCACCTCGTTCGTACCTGCAAGGTCATGCCCAATATATATGCACTGTGATTGGACACTCTGACTGTGGCTGACTCGTGTTACGATTCGTAGAGGTTAAAGTCACTTGGTAAACTTTGTGGTCATGGTCAGTGGCACATGTCAACTTTGTCAAGGCATTGCACACAATAGCCAGAACGAGCCACCAGTATTCTACAAAGGTTGCACCTCCAAGATCATGCCTAGTACATCTACACTGTGATTGGACACTCTGACCGTGGCTGACACGTGTTATGATCAATAGAAGTAAAAGTCACTTGGATACATTTGTGGTCATGGTCAGTGGCACATGCCAACTTCGTCAAGGCATTGCGCACAATAGCCACACCGAGCCACCAGTATTCCACCTTGTTTATACCTGTAAGGTCATGCTCATTATATCTGCACTGTGATTGGACACTCTGTCCGTGGCTGACTCGTGTTATGATTCATAGTCGTTTAAGGTACTTGGTAAGATTTGTGGTCATGGTCAGTGGCACATGCCAACTTTGTCAAGGCAGTGTGCACAATAGCCGTGCCAAGCCACTGGTTTGTTACCTTGTATATACGTACAAGGTCATGCCTAGTACATCGGAACTGTGATTGGGCACTCTGACCGTGGCTGACGTGTGTTGCAATTCGAGAAGATATTGTCACTTGGTAAACCTTGTGGTCATGGTGAGTGGCACATTCCAAGTCTATCAAGGCATTGCGTACAATAGCCACACCGAGCTACCAGTATTCTTCCTTGATTGTACCTGCAAGATCATGCCTAGTACATTTGTACTGTGATTGGACACCCTGACCGTGGCTGACTTGTGTTATGATCAATAGAGGTAAAAGTCACTTGGATACATTTGTTGTCATGGTCAGTGGCACATGCCCACTTTGTTAAGGCATTGCACACAATAGCCACACAGAGCCTCATTACTCTACCTTGTTTATACCTGGAAGGTCATGCACAGAAGTTTTGCACTGCGATTGGACACTCTGACCGTGGCTGACTCGTGTTAGGATTCATAGCCGTTTAAGGTACTTGGAAAACTTTGTGGTCGTGGTCAGTGGCACGTGCCAACTTTGTCAAGGCATTGCGCACAATAGCCGTGCCAAGACATTGTTTTTTTTTCCTTGTTTATACCTGCAAGGTCATGCATATTAGATGTGCATTGTGATTGGACACTCTGACCGTGGCTGACTCGTGTTATGGTTCATATCCGTTTAAGGTACTTGGTAAACTTTGTGGTCATGGCCAGTGGCACATTCCAACTTTTTCAAGGCATTGCGCACAATAGCCGTACCAAGCCACCAGTTTTTACCTTGTTTATACCTGCAAAGTCATTCATATTAGATGTGCACTGTGATTGGGCACTCTCACTGTGGCTGACTCGTGTTACGGTTTGTAGAAGTTAAAGTCACTTGGTAAACTTTGTGGTCATGTTCAGTCGCACATGCCAACTTTGTCAAGGCATTGCGCACAATAGCTGTGCCAAGACACCGGACTTTTACCTCGTTTATACCTGCAAGGTCATGCATATTAGATGTGTACTGTGAATTGGCACTCTGACCGTGGCTGACTCATGTTACGATTCGTAGAATTTAAAATCACTTGGTAAACTTTGTGGTCATGGTCAGTAGCACATGCCAACTATGTGAAGGCATTGCGCACAATAGCCACACCGAGCCACCCGTATTCTACCTTGTTTAACCTGCAAGGTCATGCCTAGTACATCTTAACTATGATTGGGCACTCTGACCGTGGCTGACTCGTGTTACGATTCGTAGAAGTTAAAGTCACTTGGTAAACTTTGTGGTCATGGTCAGTGGCACATGCCAACTTTGTCAAGGCATTGCGCACTATAGCCACACTGAGCCAACGGTATTCTACCTTGTTTATACCTGCAAGGTCATGCCCAGTATATCTGCACTGTGATTTGACACTCTGACCGTGGCTGACTCGTGTTACGATTCGTAGAAGTTAAAGTCACTTGGTAAACTTTGTGGTCATGGTCAGTGGCACATGCCAACTTTGTCAAGGCATTGCGCACTATAGCCACACTGAGCCAACGGTATTCTACCTTGTTTATACCTGCAAGGTCATGCCCAGTATATCTGCACTGTGATTTGACACTCGGACCGTGGCTGACTCGTGTTATGATTCATAGCGGTTTAAGGTACTTGGTAAACTTTGTGGTCATGGTCAGTGGCACATGCCAACTTTGTCAAGGCATTGCGCACACTAGCCGTGCCAAGAAACCGGATTTTTACCCTGTTTTTACCTGCAAGGTCATGCACATTAGATGTGCACTGTGATTGGGCACTCTCACCGTGGCTGACTCGTGTTACGATTCTTATAAGTCACTTGGTAAACTTTGTGGTCATGGTCAGTGGCACATGCCAACTTTTTCAAGGAATAATGCACAATAGCCACGCCAAGCCACCAGTATTCTACCTTGTTTATACCTGCAAGGTTATGCCTAGTTCATCTGAACTGTGATTGGGCACTCTGACCCTGGCTGACTTCTGTTACGATTCGTAGAAGTTGAAGTCACTTAGTAAACTTTGTGGTCATGGTCAGTGGCACATGCCAACTTTGTCAAGGCATTGCGCACAATAGCCACAGCGAGCCACCAGTATTCTACCTTGTTTGTACCTGCAATGTCATGCCTAGTATATCTGCACTGTGATTGGACACTCTGACCGTGGTTGACTCGTGCTACAATCAATAGAAGTAAAAGTCACTTGGATACATTGTGATAATGGTCAGTGGCACATGCCAATGTTGTCAAGGCATTGCGCACAATGGCCACACCAAGCCATCAGTATTCTACCTTGTTTATACCTGCAAGATCATGCCTAGTATATCTGCACTGTGACTGGACACTCTGACTGTGGCTAATTCGTGTTATAATTCATAGCCGTTTAAGGTACATGGTAAACTTTGTGGTCATGGTCGGTGGCACATGCAAACTTTGTCAAGGCATTGCGCACCATAGGGTGCGCAAGGCATTGCGCACAATAGCCATGCTATGCCACTGGTTTTTTACCTTGTTTATACCTAATAGGTCATGCATATTACATATGCACTGTGACTGGGCACTCTGACCGTTGCTGACTCGTGTTGTGATCAATAGAAGTAAAAGTCACTTGGATACATTTGTGGTCATGGTCATTGGCACATGCCAACTCTGTCAAGGCATTGCGCACAATAGCCACATCGAGCCACCAGTATTCTATATTCTTTGTACATGCAATGTTATGCCCAGTATATCTGCATTGTGACTGGACACTCTGACCGTGGCTGACTCGTGTCATGATTCATATCCGTTAAGGTACTTGGTAATTTTTGTGGTCATGGTCAGTGGCACATGCCAACATTGTCAAGGAATTGCGCACAATAGCTGTGCCAAGCCACCGGTTTTTACCTTTTTTATACTTGTAAGGTCATGCATATTCGATGTGCACTGTGATTGGGCACTCTGGCCGTGGCTGACTCGTGTTACGATTTGTATAAGTTAAAGTCACTTGGTAAACATTGTGGTCGTGATCAGTGGCACATGCCAATTTTTTCAAGGCATTGCGCACAATAGCCACACCGAGCCACCAGTAATCTACCTTGTTTATACCTGTAAGGTCATGCCCAGTACATCTGCACTGTGATTGGACACTCAGACCGTGGCTGACTCGTGTTATGATCAATAGAAGTACAAGTTACTTGGATACATTTGTGGTCATGGTCAGTGGCACATACCAACTTTGTCAAGGCATTGCGCACAATAGCCACACCGAGCCACAAGTATTCTACCTTGTTTATACACGTAAGATCATGCCCAGTATATCTGCACTGTGACTGGACACTCTGACCATGGCTGACTCGTGTTATGATTCATAGCCGTTTAAGGAACTTGGTAAACTTTGTGGTCATGTCCAGTGGCACATGCCAACTTTGTCAAGGCATTGCGCACCATAGGCGCGCCAAGCCACCGGTTTTTTACCTTTTTTATACCTGCAAGGTCATGCATATCAGATGTGCACTTTGATTGGGCACTCGGACTGTGGGTGACTCGTGTTACGATTTGTAGAAGGTAAAGTCACTTGGTAAACGTTGTGGTCATGGTCAGTGGCACATGCCAACTTTGTCAAGCCATTGCGCACAATAGCAACAATGAGCCACTTGTATTCTACCTTGCTTATACCTGCAAGGTCATGCCCCGTATATCTGCACTGTGATTGGACACTCTGACCGTGGCTGACTCGTGTTATGATTCATATCCGTCTTAGGTACTTGGTAAACTTTATGGTCATGATGAGTGGCACATGCAAACTTTGTCAAGGCATTGTGCACAATAGGCGTGCCAAGCCACCAGTTTTTTACCTTGTTTGTACCTGCAAGGTCATGCATAATAGATGTGCACTGTGATTGGACACTCTTACCGTGGCTGACTTGTGTTATGATCAATAGAAGTAAAAGTCACTTGGATTCATTTGTGGTCATGGTTAGTGGCACATGCCAACTTTGTCAAGGCATTGCGCACAATAGCCAAACCGAGCCACCAGTATTCTACCTTGTTTATACCTGCAAAGGCATGCCCAGAATATCTCCACTGTGATTGGACACGCTGACCGTGGCTGACTCGTCTTATGATTCATATCCGTTTAAGGTACTTGGTAAACTTTGTGGTCATGGTCAGTGGTACATGCCAACTTTGTCAATGCATTGCGCGCAATAGCCGTGCCAAGCCACCGGGTTTTTACTTTGTTTATACGTGCAAGGTCATGCATATTAGATGTGCACTGTGATTGGGCACTCTGACTGTGCCAGACTCGCGTTACGATTCGTAGAAGTTAAAGTTACTTGGTGAACTTTGTGGTCATGGTCAGTGGCACATGCCAACTTTGTCAAGGCATTGCGCATAATAGCCACATCGAGCCACCAGTATTCTACCTTGTTTATAGGTGTAAGGTCATGCCTAGTGCATCTGAACTATGGTTGGGCACTCTGACCGTGGCTGACTCGTGTTATGATTTTTAGAAGTTAAAGTCACTTGGTAAACGTTGTGGTCATGGTATGTGGCACATGCCACCTTTGTCAAGGCATTGCACACAATAGCCACACCGAGCCACCAGTATTCTACCTTGTTTATACGTGCAAGGTCATGCCCAATATATCTGCACTGTGATTGGACACTCTGACCGTGGCTGACTCATGTTATGATTCATAGCTGTCAAAGGTACTTGGTAAACTTTGTGGTCATGGTTAGTGGCACATGCCAACTTTGTCAATGCATTGCACACAACAGCCGTGCCAAGCCACCGATATTTAACCTTGTTTATACGTGCAAGGTCATGCATATTAGATGTGCACTGTAATTGGACACTCTGATTGTGGCTGACTCGCGTTACATTCGTAGAAGTTAAAGTCACTTGGTAAAATTTGTGGTCATTATCAGTGGCACATGCCAACTTTGTCAGGGCATTGCGCACAATAGCCATATCAAGCCACCAGTATTCTACCTTGTTTATACGTACAAGGTCATGTCTAGTGCATCTAAGCTGTGATTGGGCACTCTGACCGTGGCTGTCTTGTGTTACAATTCGTAGAAGTTAAAGTCACTCGGTAAACTATGTGGTCATGGTCAGTGGCACATGCCAACTTTGTCAAGGCATTGCGTACAATAGCCACATTGAGCCACCCGTATTCTACCTTGTTTGCACCTGTAAGATCATGCCTAGTACATCTGCACTGTGATTGGACAGTCTGACTGTGGCAGACTCGTGTTATGATCAATAGAAGTAAAAGTCACTTGGATACATTTGTGGTCATGGTCAGTGGCACATGCCAATTTTGTCAAGGCACTGCGCACAATAGCCACACCGAGCCACCAGTATTCTACCTTGTTTGAACCTGCATTGTCATGCCCAGTATATCTGCACTGTGATTGGACACACTGGTCGTGGCTGACTCGTGTTATGATCAATAGAAGTAAAGGTCCCTTGGATATATTTGTGGTCATGGTCAGTGGCATATGCCAACATTGTCAAGGCATTGCGTACAATAGCCACACCGAGCCACAAGTATTCTACCTTATTTACACATGCAAGATCATGTCCTGTATATCTGCCCTGTGATTGTACACTCTGACCGTGGCTGACTCATGTTATGGTCAATGGAAGTAAAAATCATTTGTATACATTTGTGGTCATGGTCAGTGGCACATGCCAACTTTGTCAAGGCATTGCACATAATAGCCACACTGAGCCACCAGTATTCTTCCTTGTTTATACCTGCAAGGTCATGTCCAGTACATCTGGACTGTGATTGGACACTTTGACCATGGCTGACTTGTGTTATGATTCATAGCCGTTTAATGTACGTGGATACATTTGTGGTCATGGTTGGTTGCACATGCCAACTTTGTCAAGGCATTACACATAATAGCCACACCGAGCCACCAGTATCCCATCTTGTTTATACCTATAAGGTCATGTCAGTATATCTGCACTGTGATTGGACACTCTGTTCGTGGCTGACTCGTGTTATGATTCCGCGGCTTTGCCGCCGTATCTTTGCTCTGCCCGCTCCTCGCATTCTTTGTCTTCGCTAGCCCCTCTCAACGCTTTGCTCCATCACTCTCGCTCCTTCGCTCAGCTCTCATACTCCGCCAACTATCACTCATCTTGCCAGCATTCTTTCTCACATCAACCGTCTGCCTCAGCTATCTCGCCTCTCAACTTCTATTAGCTTCCGCGACTATCTCCTTGGACCGCCCTTGCCTGCGTCATTCCGCTGACGTATGCTTGCGTGTTCTGATGCTTCTACCTGCTTCTGCCGTTAATGTTCCCATGCTTGTATTCTTCTGACATGGTATCACAGCTTCAGGTAACATCACCTGGAGTCCCGTGACCGCGTCATCGCTCTACCGCCATCCTTACTCCACTGCTTCGACTCACATTCTCCTACCGCCGCTACCGCCATCTCGCGCTTCACCGCTTCGCCAGCAACTGACAACAGTAGCTCTGCCTGACAAGTTATCTATGCTGAAGAAACGCCTCGTCGTCCCAAGAAGGCCCTGCGCCCATTTCCGCGCCCGTGGCTGACAATCGGTGACGTGTCGCTCATATCAGCCGCAAATAACTCTCGAGCCGTCGCGTGCCGTCAACTGCCAAGAAGCTTCCTGCTGCCTGCCGCCCGCTATCCCTCATTACATCTGCCTCCGCCAGCATCCCCTCCTCCTCCATCCTGCCTCATTAACTTCATCCGCTCCTCCCTCGCTGTCATCCTCAGCCCGCCTGCGCCCATCGTCTCGAGCCACCCTCTCGCATCTTCTTTTTTGCCTCGTCAACAGCTGCAGCCAAAACTGCTGCTTTTAGGATATCCGACACCACCAGTCTTCCTGCTCCCATTTCCGAGCCAACTGGGGAACAAGCCGTAACTCTCATGACATCAGCGGTTCAGTGGTCGTGCCCGCTGTCTGACTCCCTCTGCCGCAACCAAGTTCTTAAGCTGACAGGTTATCGGACACCACCAGTCTTCTACTCCCATTTTCGAGCCAACTGGGGAACAAGCCGTCACTCTCCTGAAAGCAAGTGAAGTGGTTGTATCTCTCCATCTCCCTGCCGCAACGCGTATCATCGCATCTTCCTCTACCTGCATTGCTTCCTGCCTCTCCTCTTCAGCATCATCATCAGTCTTCGTCCTTCGCTCGTTGCGTCAACTTCATCTGCTGTCATCATTCCTCCTCTTCCTCCTCACTTCAGTCTCCTCAGCCTCACCAGCCGCCCGTTCCTGCCTCATCTCCGCCTTTCTCCATCATCAGCATCCTCTACACCGCCTTCGCATCCATCATCGTTATCAGCAGATTTCCTTCACGCACGTGGTTCCGCCCCTGCGCCCACTCATCAATCAATCGTTTTTCATCCGCTTCAAAAAATCACTATCAGCTCAGTACAAGGATCCGCCCGGTCGCATCGCCTTTTCCGCGACGACCTGCGCCCACGCCGATACTTCCTTCAGCGCAAGTAGTTCGCCCCTACGCCCACTCATCAACCAATTACTTCCTCCGCTTCTGCATCATTTTCAGCTCGGCACAAGGATCCGCCCGGTCGCATCGCCTTTTTTCGCGATGACCTGCGCCCACGCCAAAATTTGCTTCGCGCACGCGGCTCGCCCCTGCGCCCACTCAGCTATCATCATCAGCCTCCGTTTTTGTCATCAGCAATCATCAGCATCTGTGGCCGGCACAAGGATCTTCACGAGCTAGCTGCCCGCTTCCGCAACAGCCTGCACCCACGCCAATAACAGATTTCTCACGGCGCGTTGGCACCTGCCTTCCCCTTGCCGCATATTACTCCCCTACTTCAAATCGCGCACGAGATTTCGCCCCTACGCCCACTCCATCATCCATCTTTCCTCCACCGTCATCTGCTTCCACTCTGCTCGGCACAAGGATCCGCCCGGTCGCATCGCCCATTCCGCGACGACCTGCGCCCACGCCGAAAACATCCGTTGCGCATGTGGTTTCACCCCTGCACCCACTCCATCATGAATCGTTGCTCCGCCATCAGCATCACCCACTGCCCGGTACTCGGATCCGCCCTATTGCACTGATCGAGTCACGGCTACCTGCGTCCACAAGCCCTGCATCAATCCCAACGCTCTTCTCCCTCTCTTCTCCTCTCCTCTACACAGAAGTCCCAGCTGCATCATGACAATCATCACCAAAAGACCCCCTCTTCCAGCAACCCGACCTCTCATCAACACCATCACCAGTATCTACGGACCAGTCAACTTCTCATCCTTCCCTCGTCACTTTCTCACACAATGTGAGAACCTGACTCTCACTGTCAGAGGTGCAACAAACATCATGCAGTGGTCGCAAGACTTCTGTAATCTTTTTCACCTCTGCTACATTAAGGGCGTCGCAATCTCCTACACCATTTAACATTATCCTCTGTACAAAGGAGGAGGATGCTTCCCCGCAAACTTTCACTCCACACTGGTGGCCTTTGTGGAAGAAGAAGTTTGGAAAGCACTACTCAGTATTGCAGCCCCCATCTTCCATCCACTCATTCGCAAACGCAGCAGCACCCTCAGTGAAATGTGGAGGGACCTATTTCATGCTTGCCGGTACCCCATTCCTCCACCAGCTCACAAACCTCCGAGACTACAACACTGTCAAATAATAGCTTCAGCTCACATTCGACTGGTTCGTGACTGCTACAAGGATAATGCTCAGGGACAACACTCACGAACGGATCATACCCTGACCATATCCAAAAGGAAATGGACCTTACCAGAAGCGAGTCAGATTCAGGGAGGGTGTCAGAAATATGTGCTCTCTGACTTTGCTTCTTGTCACAAGAAAGCTCCGGATAAATCAAGAAGAGTTCTGGATCACCCCTCGAAAGCGAGGACAAACGGTTTGACCAACGGTTACCACTGGACCGTTCCCGACCAAGATGAAAGATTCGTCCGCGTCCGGCTAGCGAAGAAGCCGTTGCTACTTTTACCTTTCTGGTTGACTAGTACATATGGAGGATGTTCATTCCCTCCAAAATCAACCAGAACAGTTCTACTCATCATGTTCCCCTTTGGTTCCGCGGCTTCGCCGCCGTGTCTTTGCTCTGCCCACTCCTTGCATTCTTTGTCTTCGCTAGCCCCCATCAACGCTTCGCTCCGTCACTCTCGCTCCTTTGCTCAGCTCTCATACTCCGCCAACTATCACTCATCTCGCCAGCATTGGTTCTCACATCAACTGTCTGCCTCAGCTATCTCGCCTCTCAACTTCTATCAGCTTCCGCGACTAACTCCTCGGACCGCCCTCGCCTGCGTCACTCCGCTGACTTATGCTTGCGTGTTCTGATGCTTCTGCCTGCTTCTGCGGCCAATGTTCCCATGCTTGTATTCTTCTGACACGGTGGTTGGCTCGGAACGCCTCCTCCCATTCTTTAGCTGCCTCTATAGCACGCCGCCCGACGTCACGCGCCACCTCTTGCCAGCTCTCTACGCGGCGGGGCTCGTCTTCGCGAGGAAGTCTCTGCAGCCACGGTTGCCAAAACTGCTCCACGGCTCCACCGGCCGGGTGATGCAACCATTGCATCACTCCCAGAACCGGCCGCGCGTCAAGCCAATGGGGTACATTGCAGCAGCTGCAGATGGCATAGAAGGTCACCGAGGAGTCTCCGGGACCGCGCCTGGAGCTGGGTGGTTGGTGCTCCCATGGGAACTCAGGACCAGGTCATGATGGCTCCTTGATGCGCTCCTCGAAAAGCGGCCTTCCCATTCGGGGATGGTTACACACCTTCACATCCACACACACACACACACACTCCCCGCCCTGACTAACTTTCCTATTTTAGCCTGTCGCGAGACGGGACACGGGTCCCGCTCAACGATCTGGTTTGTCTTAGGGGCAGCGATCTCTCAGTCTGGCCGACAGTTGCCAGGCAAGCCTCCCCCACTCGGGTCGAGCGAGGAGTCAGCAGCGTCGCTCGCCAGTGGCGAACACCTCATTGCGAGTACGGAGTAGAGGCACCCAGCGTCGGTCTTCAGCAGTGAGGTTCGGCGTCTTTGCAGCTCAGGATCGATAACTTTGCATGAGCAGCTGGGTCTCGTCAGCAGCCGTCCTCTTCTCGTCCTCCTCCTCTTATCTCCCCCCACACTGCTCTCCCAATATCCCATCATGCTGGCTAGCCCCTTTCCGTGGCTCACACATCAGAACGCCTTTGGATAAGGCGCCTCGAATACCGCTCCTCTCCTCGAGGTTCGGGTGCGGGTCCGCTGCCATCAAGCCAGCCTCGGGCTGCCTTCCTTTCCTCTAGGCAGGTCTGGTCGAGTCACGTCGTCCACCGCAATGTCATCCCCTGTGCTCCATCGCTTCCGGGAATCGAACGGTCCTTTCCCGCAATTTTCTTTCCTTGGTCGAGCGGTCGTCGGATGATTCATCGACCTCTCCCCCTTTCCTCCTTTTTGAACCCGGGTCCCAGCTCCTCCTTCCCCGTCCTCTGGTGGATGAACGAAACGCCATTAACACTGTTATACCCCACCCTGGCAAAACAAGCTGGACGTCCCCGTTCATCCGCCTCTCCTTCCAAGTTTCGTTCATCCCATTGTGTTCTTTCCGGTGGATCATCCGCCGTGTGATTAGCGCTCTCGCCCCCTTTCCAGCGCGGGCTCCCTTTCCCCTTTATCCGGTGACGAATACTCCTCCCCTGCCCACCTTGTCATCTCCATACCCTCCAACTCCCACTGGAGCTCCTCTTGCCGTATCTCCTCATTCCATGCCTTGGGGCTCTGGCGTGGGGTTCTCCTGCGCTCTCCCTCCCCGGTCCTTTTCTCCCGCTGTTCCTGCAGGCGCCGTGCCACCTCCTTCTGTTCCGCCTGCACCCTCCTCCTTGCCTGGTCACTATCCTCACAAGGCATGCATAGCGTTCCATGGAACCCTGTTTGCACGTTGCTGTACCGACGGGCACATGGGAGGTGCACCCGCTGATGGCAAGTGATGCATTGCCACCCACGGATGCGCATTGGACCTCCGCATGTGGTGCATGGCTGACTTTGTGAGCTCGTGCATCAGAGGTATTGGTACAGCGCAATGCGTCCCCGTGACGCAGCCTCCTTTTCCCCACCTTATTCATGCACTCGCTGTGCGAGAAGCACCCACATTTCTCACACCATGGCGTCACTCCTCTCATTTCCCCGAGGCAGCAGGGACAATCCCCTATTGCCGTGCCTGTGCATGGCCGTATCCAACAATCGCTGCAGTTATCACGCCCCTCCTCATTCGTTTTGATGCAGGCGGCGTATGCTACCCGCTTGCAATAGTCGCATCTCCCATGAGGAGCCTCCAGCGGTCGTCTGCAACCACAGCACACAATGCCTGCCGCGGCATTGTGATCCTGCCCGAGCATGACTCTCACCTCTGTAGGAATTCCCTGCCTGACCTTCTGGTAAGGCACGCAGAGCCAGCCCCCTTCTTCATCTGCCATTCCACACTCCTGGTACATGTGACGCTTGCAACGCTTGTACTGCCTGGCAGGCAGGCGTACCCTCTTCTCGCACCACGGGCAACTACCAGCGCGCGGTCTCTTCTCCTCTCCATGCTCCTCTCCTGTGCCTGTGCCACTTGTCTCCCCTCCTCCCGTTGTCATGCCTCCGATCCACCTGCCTCATTCTGGCCCCGCTTCTGCCCTGGCATCCTTATTTGCCCTCCCTTGTCCCATCCATGCTTCAATCCTAGGCCTCTACGACCCGTTGCTGCTTCCTTGCTGCATCAGCGACCCCGCACTTATGCTCCGTGGGGCTCGCGTTATTCCTACGCCTGCTCCTGCTGCCGTCCCTTGCACCCCTTGGGGCGGCCCGCGCAATCCTCTTGGCATTGATCCCCTTGCCAGCGAAAGCTGATGGGGGTCCCTTTCTGCCCTTCTTTCCCTCTGTTGTCCTCTCGGGGTCATGGGATTGTCCCACCTACGTGCCGGCGCATGATCGACTGCGTTCCTAGGCCTTCCCATTATCCTGAAGCACTGAGGTGTCCCCGCTCCTCCAGCCTCATATCCCCGTCGTTGCTACACCCTTCCTGACGCGCTCAGTGTGTCTAGGAGCCGGGTAGGTCGATCATCCGCCGGAGGTGGAAAAGGTTGGAGTTGCATGTTTGGTCCCTGTGGGGCTGGTGGGCCTGGTGCTGCCGGTGGTGGTTCATCTCTCAAGAGGCACCACTGATGTGTCATAACTAATGCCTCATTCACCATCGCCAACACCTTTCTTCATACTTCGGGGACATCCATACTCCACAGCGCCCTCATGGCCAAGATCGCCTTCCGAGCCGCCACTCCCTCCTGTCTCGGCAATGCCACCGCATTGCGGTATAGTTATTCCACCAGATGGGTATCCGCGTATGAGCGTGGCGCTGCCCTTTCTCCCGCGTCCTACTGTCCTTCCTGTCCATGCTGCCTCTGATTCCGGGCTCGTGCCTCGAGGAGGCACAACTTTGCCACACATTTGTCGCAGTGATGTCCCACCCCTGGCAACATCTGCCCACACGGCCGATGGAGCGGCTGATGGCATCCCTCGCACCACTCATCAGTGTTGTGATTTCCACACTCTATAGAGCGCATACGCCACTCCATATCTGGCGCTTGCCTTCCTTCCCTCCCTTGCTCCTCTCTTTCCCTTTGCATTTTCTCTTTCAGCTCCGGTGTACAGGCCGGACAGACATACACTGCTTTATGTTGCAACAGCTCCTCTTCCCCACATATATGATGGAGGGCCACCCTGCAATTGAGGCAACATTTCTTCTGTGTCTTCACCGGGCCGCCTGCACTTCCCGCATTCCTCCATCTCTTCCATCCCAGGTGCACTTGGTCCAACAACCTGTCCACCTTCCTTACCCATCTCTTGCTCTTGCTCCACCAGCCTCCCAATGCAACCCTTACAATGCCTTCCCAACCCCGGAATCGCCGTCCCACACTTGTGGTGGAGAGATTCTTTACATCCATAGCACCAGGTGGCTTCTGTGCGGTCGTGTGGCTTGGTACAAGCTTCACATCTCTCAATCTACCGCTTGGGTGCAGGCCTGTTCTTCCTCCTGTCCTCCTTGTCTACTTTTGCCAGCACAAGAGGTGCACACTTCTTGCACACTATCACCTTCTGGCACATTCTTATATTTGGGTCCTGGCAAGCTGCATGTTCATGATGTCTGCACATGTGGCAGTGGAACAAAGTGGGCGCATCCATTGGCTCTTCACAGTTACCGCACGGTTCCTTCTCCTCTTGCGGCACACTAGATTCCCCGGCTGCAGTCCCGATCCCCGAGCGAGCCTTCTCTTCCTCCCTTTCCTTCTGTAGTTCCTCCTCGCTGGCCACCCCCATGCTCTCTTTCAGACTTGATGCGCAGACCTCACACATCTTAACACCGTACATGATATCAAGGTCCAAGTCCCAGCATGCCAAATGGAGGCTGGCCTTGCATCCCTCGCACACCACATCTCCTTTGGCGGCAACCGGGTTCTTGCAAGCTGCACAGAGTTGCCGAGCTACCTCCTCTTCTTCTTCTTATTCCTCCTGATCGTGTGCCTCGATGCTTAACTCAAGCTCCTCCTAACGCTGCTCCTCTTCCCCTTGCATGGGTATCTTTTGTCTTGATTCTATTGGCCATTCCAGCTGAGAACTGGTTGGCGACAGAGATCTGTTATCAGGGAGAAGTGACTCCCATCTCGAAGGAGGGGCATAGAGCAAACTCTGGTGCTATTCTTGCATCTGTGGAGGCTCCATTTCCTCCCCTTGTTTCTTCGCCTATTTTGGTGGCTTCTTCTCCCTCGCTCTACCTTCCCGGGGCCCCTTTTATTTCTTCTTCTGTTGCTCCTCTCGCTGCTCCTCCATTGCTGCTGTCGGTGGTGCTAGCACTCTGGACTCCGCGCCGGGTGCAACTGCTACTTAGGGTAGCACCTCCTGTCCCCGTTGCTCTGCTGCTGCTGCCGGTGGTACTGGCGCTCCGAACGCCGCTCCTAGGGCAGCTGCTACAGAAGGCAGCACCTCTTGTTCCCGCTGCTCTGCTGCTGCTGCTGGTGGCGCTTGCGCCTTGGACGCCATGCTCGGTGTAGCTACCGCAGAAGGCAGCACCTCTCGTTCCCACTACTCTGCTGTTGCTGCCGGTGGTGCCTGCGCCTCGCGCGCCGCGCCATGTGTAGCTGCTGTAGGAGGCAGCACTTCTTGTTCCCGCTGCTCTGCTGCTGCTGCTGGTGGTGCCTGTGCCTCAGGCGCCGCGCTGGGTGCAGCTAGTATAGGAGGCAGCACCTCCTGTCCCCGTTGCTCTACTGCTGCTGGTGGAAGTGCCTGCGCCTCGGGCGCCGCGCCGGGTGTAGTTGCCGCAGAAGGCAGCACCTCCTGTTCCCGCTGCTCTGCTGCTGCTGTTAGTGGCGCCTGCGCCTCGGGCACCGCGCCAGGTGCACCTGCTACAGGAGGTAGCACCTCCTGTTCCTGCTGCTCTGTTGTTGCTGCCGGTTATGCCTGCGCCTCGGGCGCCGCGCCAGGTGCAACTGCTGGAGGAGGTAGCACCTCCCATTCCCGCTGCTCTGATGCTCCTGTCGGTGGCGCCTGCGCCTCGGGCGCCACGCCTGGTGCAGCTACCGCAGAAGGCAGCACCTCCTTTTCTCTCTACTCTGCTGCTGCTGCCGGTGGTGCCTGCGCCTTGGGCGCCACGCTAGGTGCAGCTGCTGCAGGAGGCAGCACCTCCTGTTCCCGTTGCTCTGCTGCTGCTGCCGGTGGTTCCTGCGCCTCGGGCGCCGCGCCGGGTGCAGCTGCTGCAGAAGGCAGCACCTCTTGTTCTCGCTGCTCTACTCCTGCTGCCAGTGGTGCCTGCGCCTCGGGCGCCGTGCCGGGTTCAGCTGCTACATAAGGCAGCACCTCCCGTTCTCGCTGCTCTTTGCTGCTGCCGGTGGCGCCTACGCCTCGGGCGCCACGGCTGGTGCACCTGCCACTAAAGTCAGCACCTCCTTTTCTCGCTGCTCCGCTGCTACTACCGGTGGTGCCTGTGCCTCGGGCGCCGTGCCGGGTGTAAATTTTGCACAAGGCAACACCTCCCGTTCTCGCTACTTTGCTGCTGCTGCCGATGGTGCCTGTGCCACGGGCACCATACCAGGTGTAGCTGCTACAGGAGACAGTACCTCCTTTTCCTGCTACTATGTTTCTGCTGCTCGCGGTACCGGCGCTCTGGGCACCGTGCCTGGTGGAGCTGCTGCAGAAGGCAGCACCTCCTTTCTCGACTGCTTTGCGGCTGCTACTGGTGGTGCTTACGCTTCGGGCGCCGCGCCTAATGCAGCTGCCGGAGAAGACAGCACCTCCCGTGCCCGCTGCTTTGCTGCTGCTACTGGTAGCGCTTGTGCATCGGGCGCCACGCCGGGTACACCTGCTGCGGGGAGCAGCATCTCTTGTCCCTGCTACTCTGCTGCTGCTGTCGATGGCGTTCCGGGTGCCGCGCCAGGTGCATTTGTTGCAAGAGGCAACACCTCCTTTTCCCGCTGCTCTGCTACTGCTGCTAGTGGTGCCGGCGCTCCGGGCGCCGTGCTTGATGCAGCTGCTGCAGAAGGCAGCACCTCCTTTCTCGGCTGCTTTGCGGCTGCTGCTGGTGGTGCTTGCGTTTCGGGCGCCGCTCCTAGTGCAGCTGCCGAAGAGAGTAGCGGCTCCTGTCTTTGTTGCTGGGATATCCCGGGGCGCACTCTTGATGTTGTCGCGGCTGATAGCAATAGGCTCAAGCTACGTCCAGCGTCTGCCGCCGTTGATGCGGGTCGATCATCCGTCGTACGTCGTATGGTTACAGCATGTAGCCGCTGCGCCCGCCTTTGTCGCGTGGCTGTCGCTGCTGTACCAGGTGTAGCCGAGACTCTGGTGTGCTTGCTTTGCTTCCGACATTGGTTGCCCCAGAACCTCAGGTACCACCCTTGCCGCGGCCCCACGGGGAGGCAACTGCTGCTGGACTTTTGGTACAGTCTCTTGTGGCGCTTCTTCGGTGGTCCTCAGCCGCCGGGTTGGGAGCTTTTCCTTCCCGGCCCGCGGTCACTTCTTGGCGATCCCTTCCATCTCCGTCGCGACATGTCCTCTCCCTTCCTCTGCCGCCCTTTCTTGCTGCTCTGGTTGTGGTGTTGCGCCTGCCCCAGCTTCCTGCTCGGGTAATTCATTGTCTTGATGTGTCGGGGAAGGCGCCCCAATACCCGAAGAAACAAGCCGGGTCCCCCCGGCCATAGGCTCAGGAATATTGGCCACATGAATTGCATTTGTGGTGACTGGTGGGGGAGGGCGGTGTGGGCGATGGGGAGAGGGAGGCATCCCTGTAAACGTGGTAGCCACTTCCTCCACATCTTCATCGGCACTGATGCGGGACAGGTGGCGTCCGGCCGCGAGGGCCTGCCGACGGACCGGGAGCTTCTCGAGTCGCTCACGTCGCACCATGATGTTGGAGGTGTGGCGGCCCTCAAGCCATACGTAGACTCCATCTACGGCCCAAACATGGTAACATTGGTCCAGCAGTATCGCTTTGTTGTGCCGCGCCCTGCCCACCTCTTCCCGCTTCGGCCGCACACCGTCGCCGACCTGGAAGACATCGATAATGAGGCCGGCGTTGGCACGGTCCACACCACGCTGCGTTGCTACAAACCCCCGAGTGCGAGCCTCTTGAAGGCACCTTTGAAGCCATGCACCCCGCTGTTTCATAAACTCCACTTCATCAGCCACCGTCGCACCCTCTTCCCGTGGTGGCATCGGTGCGTCAGGCATGAGCCGCAGGGTAGCCATGGTCCAATGTTGCTGGCCGTGGCGCAGCATGTAGGGTGACAAGCTGGTATAGGAGTGAGGTGTGATGTTGTATTCGTAGACGATGTCCTCCAGCTGCTCATCCAAAGGTGCGTTGTCATCCAAAAACTTCCGGATGGTCTGCGTCATTGCTCCATGCATACGTTGATCATGACCTTGCGCCTGCGGCCGGTATGGTGTCCCATTCTTGATCTGAATGTCGAAGTAAGCGACCACCTCCGCGAACTTCCCTGCAAAGTGCGAGCCATTGTCGCACTGGATGATTCTGCACCCACCTCCCCGATAAATGATATCCTCCTTCAGGAACGCTGCGGCATGTTCTGTGTCGGCCTTGGGGACCGCCCGAGCCATGACCCACTTGGTCATGAGGTCGATGGCAAGAATCCAGTATATGTTCTTGCATTGGGTGGTACAGAGTGGGCCATGAAAGTCAATGATAACTCTTTCCATTGGTGCGCCGAGGTGGGCGCACACGAAGCGGGGCTGGTGGATCCACTGGCAAGGGTGATGGCAGATGCAAGTCCCACATGTTGCAACGACCTCCCCAATCTGCTTCTTCAACCCCACCCAGTAGACCTGTGGGACGAGAGTCTCATATTTGGTGGCGGAGCGTGCGTGTATGCGGTCATGCTCTTACATGATGAGTTTGTCTCGCAACGTCACCAGGGTGCACCAACGTAGTGGGTACGGTGATGTTGAAGAGGATGAGCGATGCGGACTGAGGGAGAAGTGATGAGTCGCGACGCGGCAGGGAGGTGGAGTGACAGAACCACTTTTTCTTGCGTTCAGGAGAGTGATGGCTTGTTCCTCAGTTGGCTCGGAAATGGGAGCAGGAAGACTGGTGGTGTCCGATATCCTATGAGCTAGAAGAGGTTGATTGCGGCGGAGGGAGTCAGGCAGCGGGCAGAGGCGCTAGACCGTTGATGCCAGGAGAGTGACGGCTTGTTCCCCAATTGGCTTGAAAATGGGAGTAGAAGACTGGTGGTGTCTGATATCCTGACGGTGGCAGGTTTGGCTGCAGCTGCTGACGAGGCGAGGAGGCGATGCGAGAAGGCGACTCACGATGATGGACACAGGCGGACGGAGGACGGCGGTGAGGAAGTAACAGATAAGGCTGATGAGGCAAGATGCAAAAGGAGAAGATGTTCATGAAGGAGGAGGCAATTAGGGCTAGTGGATGGCAGACGGTAGGAAGCTTCTTGGTAGTTGACGGCAGGCGGTGGCTCGAGAGTAGCTTGCGACTGATGTGGGCGACAGGTCACTGGTTGTCAGCCACGGGCGCGAAAATGGGCGCAGGGCTTTCTTAGGATGACTAGGTGTTTATTCAGTGTGAGGAACTCGTCAGGCTGAGCTGCTGTTGTCAGCTGTTGGCAAAGCGGCGAGGCGCGGGGCGATGGTAGCGGCGGCAGAAGAACGCGAGTGGAAGCAATGAAGCAAGGATGATGGCAGAGCGATGACGCGGTCACAGGACTCCAGGTGATGTTGCCTGGAGCTCTGATACCATGTCAGAAGAATGCAGACACGAGAACAGCAGCAGCAGAAGCATATAGAAGCTTCAGTGCATGCAAGCGTACGTCACCAAAGTGACGTAGGCGAGAGCGGTCCGAGGAGTTAGTCGCGGAAGCTGATAGAGGCTGAGACGCGTGGAAGCCGAGGTAGACAGGTTGATGTGAGAGAGAGTGCTGGCGAGTTGAGTGATGGTTGGCAAAGTAAGATAGCTGAGCAAAGGAGCAAGAGTGACAGAGCGAAGAGTTGAGAGGGGCTGGCGAAGATAGGAAACAAAAAGGAGCGAGGAGGGCGAAGACACGGCGACAAAGCCGCGGAACAAAGGGGGAACGGGATGAGCAGAACTGTTTTGGTTAACTCAAGGGAATGAACATCCTTGGTCATAAAAGGATAGAAGAGGACAAATGAGCAGAGCAACGACTTCTTTCCGCTAGCCGGACGCGGGTGACAGATGTCACGTTATTTGGGGAGGAATTGACATGTTGGGCTTCAACGGTTAGTCTGACCGAGGGCCGTTGGGTGAAGGTGGTTCGGTCTCAGACCTGAACCGTTATTGAGAATGTGGAAATAACTCTTGTCGGAGTCAATGATTTCCAACAATTTTTACCTTCAAGGTCATGCCAAGTAGATATGCACTGTGATTGGACACTCTGACCGTGACTGACTCGCATTGTGATTCATGGCCGTTTAAGGTAGTTGGTAAACTTTGTAGTCATGGTCAGTGGCACATGCCAAATTTGTCAAGGCATTGCGCACAATAGCTGTGCCAAGCTACTGGTTTCTTACTTTGTTTATACCTGCAAGGTACTGTATATTAGATGTGCACTTTGATTGGACACTCTGAATGTGGCTGATTCGTGTTACGATTCGTAGAAGTTAAAGTCACTTGGTAAACTTTGTGGTTATGGTCAGTGGCACATGCCAACTTTGTCAAGGCATTGCGCACAATAGCCACATCAAGCCACCAGTATTATACCTTGTTTGTACCTGCAAGATCATGCATAGTACATCTCTATTGTGATTGGACACTCTGACCGTGGCGGACTCGTGTTATGATCAATAGACGTAAAAGTCACTTGGATACATTTGTGGTCATGGTCAGTGGCACATGCCAACTCTGTCAAGGCATTGCGCACAATAGCCACATTGAGCCACTAGTATTCTACCTTGTTTTCACCTGCAAGGTCATGCCCAGTATATCTGCACTGTGATTGGACACTCTGACCGTGGCTGACTCGCGTTATGATTCATGGCCGTTTAAGGTAGTTGGTAAACTTTGTGGTCATGGTCAGTGGCACATGCCAACTTTGTCAAGGCATTGCGCACAATAGGCGTGCCAAGCAACTGGTTTTTGACGTTGTTTATACCTGCAAGGTAATGCATATTAGATGTGCACTGTGATTGGGCACTCTGATCGTGGCTGACTCGTGTTACGATTCGTATAAGTTAAAGTCACTTGGTAAACTTTGTGGTCATGATCAGTGGTACATGCCAACTTTGTCAAGGCATTGCGCACAATAGCCACACCGAGCCACCAGTATTCTAACTTGTTTGAACCCGCAAGATCATGCCTAGTACATCTGCACTATGATTGGACACTCTGACCGTGGCTGACTCGTGTTAGAATTAATAGATGTAAAAATCACTTGGATACGTTTGTGGTCATGGTCAGTGGCACATGCAAACTTTGTCAAGGCATTGCGCACAATAGCCACACCGAGCCACCAGTATTCTACCTTGTTTATACCTGTAAGGTCATGCCCAATATATCTCAACTGTGATTGGACACTCTGAGCGTATCTAACTCGTGTTATGATTCATAGCCGTTTAATGTAGTTGGTAAACTTTCTGGTCATGGTCATTGGCACGTGCCAACTTTGTCAAGGCATTGCGCACAATAGCCGTGCTTAGCCACTGGTTCTTTACCTTGTTTATACCTGCAAGGTCATGCATATTAGATGTATGCTATGATTGGGTACTCTGACCGTGGCTGACTTGTGTTACGATTCGTATAAGTTAACGTCACTTGGTAAACTTTGTGGCCATGGTGAGTGACACATGCCAACTTTGTCAAGGCATTGCGCACAATAGACACACCGAGCCACCAGTATTCTACCTTATTCGCACCTGCAAGATCATGCCTAGTACATTTGTACTTCGATTGGACACTCTGACAGTGGATGACTCGTGTTATGATCAATAGAATTAACGGTCACTTGCATACATTTGTTGCAATGGTCAGTGGCACACGCCAACTTTGTCAAGGCATTGCGTACAAAAGCTACAACGATCCACCAGTATTCTACCTTATTTGTACCTGCAAGGTCATGCCCAGTATATCTGCACTGTGATTGGACACTCTGACCGTGGTTGACTCGTGCTATGATTCATAGCCGTTTAAGGTACTTGGTAAACTTTGTGGTCATGGTCAGTGGCACATGCAAACACTGTAAAGGCATTGCACAAAAGCCGTGCCAAGCCACCAGTTTTTTACCCTGTTTATACCTGCAAGGTCATGCCTAGTACATCTGAATGGTGCTTGTGCACTCTAACTGTGGCTGACTCGTGTTACGATTCGTAGAAGTTAAAGTCACTTAGTAAACTTTGTGGTAATGGTCAGTGGCACATGCCAACTTCGTCAAGGTATTGCGCACACAATAGCCACATCGATCCACCAGTATTCTACCTTGTTTGTACCGTCAAGATCATGCTTATAACATCTGCACTGTGATTAGACACTCGAACCGTGGTTGACTCGTGTTATGATCAATAGAAGTAAAAGTCACTTTGATACATTTGTGGTCATGGTCAGTGGCACATGCCATTTTTGTCAAGGCATTGCGCACAATAGCCACACCAAGCCACCAGTATTCTACCTTGTTTGAACCAGCAAGATAATGCATAGTACATATGTACTGTGATTAGACACTCTGACCGTGGCTGACTTGTGTTATGATTCATAGCCGTTTAAGGTACTTAGTAAACTTTGTGGTCATAGTCAGTGGCACAAGCCAACTTTGTCAAGGCATTGCACACAATAGCCGTGCCAAGACACTGGTTTCTTACCCTGTTTATACCTGCAAGGTCATGTATATTAGATGTGCACTGTCATTGGTCACTCTGACAGTGGTTGACGCGTGTTACGATTCATAAAAGTTAAAGTCACTTGGTAAACTTTGTGGTCATGGTCAGTGGCACATGCCAACTTTGTAAAGGCATTGCGCACAATAGCCGTGCCAAGCCACCAGATTTTTTTCTTGTTTATTCCTGCAAGACCATGCATATGATATGTGCACAGTAATTGGGCACTCTGACCGTGGCTGACTCATGTTACGATTCGTAAAAGTTAAAGTCACTTGGTAAACTTTGTGGTCATGGTCAGTGGCACATGCCAACTTTGTCAAGGCATTGCGCACAATAGCCACACCGAGCCACCAGTATTCTACCTTGTTTTTACCTGCAAGGTCATGTCGAGTATATGTGCACTGTGATTGGACACTCTGACCGTGGCTGACTCATGTTACGATTCGTAAAAGTTAAAGTCACTTGGTAAACTTTGTGGTCATGGTCAGTGGCACATGCCAACTTTGTCAAGGCATTGCGCACAATAGCCACACCGAGCCACCAGTATTCTACCTTGTTTTTACCTGCAAGGTCATGTCGAGTATATGTGCACTGTGATTGGACACTCTGACCGAGGCTGACTCGCGTTATGATTCATGACTGTTTAAGGTAGTTGGTAAACTGTGTGGTCATGGTCAGTGGCTCATGCCAACTTTGTCAAGGCATTGCGCACAATAGCCGTGCCAAGCCACTGGTTTTTACCTTGTTTATACGTGCAAGGTAATGCATATTAGATATGCACTGTGATTGGGCACTTTGACCGTGGCTGACTCGTGTTACAATTCGTAAAAGTTAAAGTCACTTGGTAAACTTTGTGGTCATGGTCAGTGGCACATGCCAACCTTTTCAAGGCATTGCGCACAATAGCCACACGGAGCCACCAGTATTCTACCTTGTTTTTACCTGCAAGGTCATGCCCAGTATATGTGCATTGTGATTGGACACTCTGACCGTGGCTGACTCGCGTTATGATTCATGACCGTTTAAGGTAGTTGGTAAACTTTGTGGTCATGGTCAGTGGCTCATGCCAACTTTGTCAAGGCATTGCGCACAATAGCCGTGCCAAGCCACTGGTTTTTTACCTTGTTTATACCTGCAAGGTAATGCATATTAGATATGCACTGTGATTGGGCACTTTGACTGTGGCTGACTCGTGTTACGATTCGTAGAAGTTAAAGTCACTTGGTAAACTTTGTGGTCATGGTCAGTGGCACATGCCAAAGTTGTCAAGGCATTGCGCACAATAGCCACACCGAGCCACCAGTATTCTACCTTGTTTGAACCTGCAAGATCATGTCTAGTACATATTCACTGGGACTGGACACTTTGACCGTGGCTGACTCGTGTTATGATTAATAGATGTAAAAATAACTTGGATACATTTGTAATCATGGTCAGTGGCACATGCCAACTTTGTCAATGCATTGCACAAAATAGCCACACTGAGCCACCAGTATTCTACCGTGTTTATACCTGCAAGGTCATGCCCGATATATCTCCACTGTGATTGGACACTCTGACCGTGGCTAACTCGTGTTTTGATTCATAGCCGTTTAATTTACTTGGTAAACTTTCTGGTCATGCTCAGTGGCACATGCCAACTTTGTCAAGGCATTGCGCACAATATCCGTGATTAGCCACCGGTTTTTTACCTTGTTTATACCTGCAAGGTCATGCATATTACATGTGCGCTGTGATTGGGTACTCTGACCGTGGCTGTCTCGTGTTACAATTCGTAGAAGTTAACGTCACTTGGTAAACTTTGTGGCCATGATGAGTGGCACATGCCAACATTATCAAGGCATTGCGCACAATAGCCACACCGAGCCACCAGTATTCTTCCTTGTTTGCACCTGCAAGATCATGCCTAGTACATCTGCACTTCGATTGGACACTCTGACCGTGGCTGACTCGTGTTACGATTCGTATTAGTTAAAGTCACTTGGATACATTTGTGGCAATGGTCAGTGGCACATGCCAACTTTGTCAAGGCATTGCGTAGAATAGCCACAGCGAGCCACCAGTCTTCTACCTTGTTTGTACCTGTAAGGTCATGCCCAGTATATCTGCACTGTGATTGGAAACTCTGACCGTGGCTGACTTGTGTTATGATTCATAGCCGTTTAAGGTACTTGGTAAACTTTGTGGTCATGGTCAGTGGCACTTGCAAACATTGTCAAGGCATTGCGCACAAACGCCGTGCCAAGCCACCGCTTTTTTACCTTATTTATACCTGCAAGGTCATGCCTAGTACGTCTGAACGGTGCTTGGGCACTCTGACTGTGGCTTACTCGTGTTACGATTCGTAGAAGGTTAAGTCACTTAGTAAACTTTGTGGTCATGGTCAGTGGCACATGCCAACTTTTCAAGGCATTGCACACAATACCCACACCGAGCCACCAGTTTTCTACCTTTTTTTATACCTGTAAGGTCATGCCCAGTATATTTGCACTGTGATTGGACACTCTGATCGTGGTTGACTCGTGTTATGATTCATAGCCGTTTAAGGTTCTTGGTAAACTTTGTGGTCATGGTCAGTGGCACATGCCAACTTTGTCAAGGCATTGCGCACAATAGCCGTGCCAAGCCATTGGTTTTTTACCTTGTTTATACATGCAAGGTCATGCCTAGTACATTTGAACTGTGAGTGGTCACTCTGACTGTGGCTGACTCGTGTTACGGTTTGTATAAGTTAATGTCACTTGGTAAACTTTGTGGTAATGGTCAGGGGGACATGCCAACTTTGTCAAGGCATTGCGCACAATAGCCATGCCAGCACACCGGTTTTTTACCTTGTTTATACCTGCAAGGTCATGCATATTAGATGTGCACTGTGATTGGGTACTCTAGCTGTGGCTGACTCGTGTTATGATTCGTATAAGTTAAAGTCACGTCGTAAACTTTGTGGTCATGGTCAGTGGTACATGCCAACTTTTTCAAGGCATTGAGCACAATAGCCACACCGAGTCACTAGTATTCTACCTTGTTTGCACCTGCAAGATCATGCCTAGTACATCTGCACTGTGATTGGACACTCTGACCGTGGCTGACTCGTGTTATGATTCGTATAAGTTAAAGTCACGTCGTAAACTTTGTGGTCATGGTCAGTGGTACATGCCAACTTTTTCAAGGCATTGAGCACAATAGCCACACCGAGTCACTAGTATTCTACCTTGTTTGCACCTGCAAGATCATGCCTAGTACATCTGCACTGTGATTGGACACTCTGACCGTGGCTGACTCATGTTATGATCAATTGAAGTAAAAGTCATTTGGATACATTTGTGGTCATGGTCAGTGGCACATGCCAACTCTGTCAAGGAATTGCGCACAATAGCCACACCGAGCCACCAGTATTCTACCTTCTTCATACCTCCAAGGTCATGGGCAGTATATCTGCACTATGATTGGACACTCTGACCGTGGCTGAAACGTGTTATGATTCATAGCCCTTTAAGGTACTTGGCTAACTTTGTGGTCATGGTCGGTGGCACATGCCAACTTTGGCAAGGCATTGCACACAATAGCCGTGACAAGCCACCGATTTTTTAACTTGTTTATACCTGCAAGATCATGCCTAGTACATCTGCACTGTGATTGGACACTCTGACCGTGGTTGACTCGTGTTATGATCAATTGAAGTAAAAGTCATTTGGATACATTTGTGGTCATGTTCAGTGGCACATGCCAACTCTGTCAAGGCATTGCGCACAATAGCCACACCGAGCCACCAGTATTCTACCTTCTTCATACCTGCAAGGTCATGGGCAGTATATCTGCACTGTGATTGGACACTCTGACCGTGGCTGAAACGTGTTATGATTCATAGCCCTTTAAGGTACTTGGCTAACTTTGTGGTCATTGTCGATGGCACATGCCAACTTTGTCAAGGCATTGCACACAATAGCGGTGACAAGCCACCGGTTTTTAAACTTGTTTATACCTGCAAGGTCATGCCTGGTACATCTGAACTGTGGTTGGACACTCTGACTGTGGCTGACTTGTGTTACGATTCGTAGAAGTTAAAGTCACTTGGTAAAATTTGTGGTCATGGTCAGTGGCACATGCCAACTTTGTCAAGGCATTGCGCACAATAGCCACACCGAGCCACCAGTATTCTACCTTTTTTGCACCTGTAAGATCATGCCTAGTACATCTGCACTATGATTGGACACTCGGACCGTGGCTGACTCGTGTTTTGATCAATAGAACTAAAAGTCACTTGGATACATTTGTGATCATGGTCAGTGGCACATGCCAACTATGTCAAGGCATTGCACACAATAGCCACACCGAGCCACCAGTATTCTACCATGTTTATACCTATAAGGTCATGCCCAGTATATCTGCTCTGTGATTGGACACTCTGTTTGTGGCTGACTCGTGTTACGATTCATAGCTGTTTAAGGTACTTGGTAAACTCTGTGGTCATGGTCAGTGGCACATGCAAACTTTGTCAAAACATTGCGCACATTAGCTGTGCCAAGCCACCGGTTTTTTACATAGTTTATACGTGCAAGGTCATGCCTAGTACACCTGAACTGTAATGGGGCACTCTGACTGTGGCTGCCTCGTGTTACGATCCGTATAAGTTAAAGTCACTTGATAAACTCTGTGGTCACGGTCAGTAGCACATGCCAACTTTGTCAAGGCATTGCGCACAATAGCCGTGCCAAGACACCGGTTTTCACCCTATTTATACCTGTAAAGTTATGCATATTAGATGTGCACTGTGATTGGGTACTCTGACTGTGGCTGACTCGAGTTATGATTTATAGAAGTTAAAGTCACTTGGTAAACTTTGTGGTCATTAACAGTGGCACATGCCAACTTTGTCAAGGCATTGCGCACAATAGCCACACCGAGCCACCAGTATTCTACCTTATTTGAACCTCGAAGATCATGCCTAGTACATCTGCACTGTGATTGGACACTCTGACCGTGGCTAACTCATGTTATGATCAATAGAAGTAAAAGTCACTTGGATACATTTGTGGTCATGGTCAGTGGCACATCCCAACTTTGTCAAGGCATTGCGCACAATAGCCACAATGAGCCACCAGTATTCGACTTTGTTTGTACTTGTAATGTCATTCCGAGTATATCTGCACTGTGATTGGACACTCTGACCGTGGCTGACTCATGTTATGATTCATAGCGGTTTAATGTACTTGATAAACTTTGTGGTCATTGTCAGTGGCACATGCTAACTTTGTCAAGGCATTGCGCACAATAGCCACACCGAGCGACCAATATTCTACCTTGTTTGTACCTGCAAGATCATACCATGTACATGTACACCATGATTGGACACTCTGACCGTGGCTAACTCGTCTTATGATCAATATAAATTAATGTCACATGGATACATTTCTGGTCATGGTCAGTGGCACATGCCAACTTTGTCAAGGCATTGCGCACAATAGCCACACCGAGCCACCAGTATTCTACCTTGTTTGTACCTGCATGATCATGCCTAGTACATTTGCACTGTGATTGGACATTTGACCGTGGCTGAATTGTGTTATGATCAATAGAAGTAAAAGTTACTTGGAGATATTCGTGGTCATGGTCAGTGGCACATGCCAACTTTTCAAGGCATTGTGCACAATACCCACACCGAGCCACCAGTTTTCTACCTTTTTTTATACCTGTAAGGTCATGCCCAGTATATCTGCACTGTGATTGGACACTCTGATCGTGGCTGACTCGTGTTATGATTCATAGCTGTTTAAGGTTCTTGGTAAACTTTGTGGTCATGGTCAGTGGCACATGCCAACTTTGTCAAGGCATTGCGCACAATAGCCGTGCCAAGCCATTGGTTTTTTACCTTGTTTATACCTGCAAGGTCATGCCTAGTACATTTGAACTGTGAGTGGTCACTCTGACTGTGGCTGACTCGTGTTACGGTTTGTAGAAGTTAATGTCACTTGGTAAACTTTGTGGTAATGGTCAGGGGGACATGCCAATTTTGTCAAGGCATTGCGCACAATAGCCATGCCAGCACACCAGTTTTTTACCCTGTTTATACCTGCAAGGTCATGCATATTAGATGTGCACTGTGATTGGGTACTCTAGTTGTGGCTGACTCGTGTTATGATTCGTATAAGTGAAAGTCATGTCGTAAACTTTGTGGTCATGGTCACTGACACATGCCAACTTTTTCAAGGCATTGAGCACAATAGCCACACCGAGTCACTAGTATTCTACCTTGTTTGCACCTGCAAGATCATGCCTAGTACATCTGCACTGTGATTGGACAATCTGACCGTGGCTGACTCGTGTTATGATCAATTGAAGTAAAAGTCACCTGGATACATCTGTGGTCGTGGTCAGTGGCACATGCCAACTCTGTCAAGGCATTGCGCACAATAGCCACACCGAGCCACCAGTATTCTACCTTCTTCATACCTGCAAGGTCATGGGCAGTATATCTGCACTGTGATTGGACACTCTGACCGTGGCTGAAACGTGTTATGATTCATAGCCCTTTAAGGTACTTGGCTAACTTTGTGGTCATGGTCGGTGGCACATGCCAACTTTGTCAAGGCATTGCACACAATAGCCGTGACAAGCCACCGGTTTTTTGACTTGTTTATACCTGCAAGATCATGCCTATTACATCTGCACTGTGATTGGACACTCTGACCGTGGCTGACTCGTGTTATGATCAATTGAAGTAAAAGTCATTTGGATACATTTGTGGTCATGGTCAGTGGCACATGCCAACTCTGTCAAGGCATTGCGCACAATAGCCACACCGAGCCACCAGTATTCTACCTTCTTCATACCTGCAAGGTCATGGGTAGTAAATCTGCACTGTGATTGGACACTCTGACCGTGGCTGAAACGTGTTATGATTCATAGCCCTTTAAGGTACTTGGCTAACTTTGTGGTCATGGTCGGTGGCACATGCCAACTTTGTCAAGGCATTGCACACAATAGCCGTGACAAGCCACCGGTTTTGGAACTTGTTTATACCTGCAAGGTCATGCCTGGTACATCTGAATTGTGATTGGACACTCTGACTGTGGCTGACTTGTGTTACGATTCGTAGAAGTTAAAGTCACTTGGTAAAATTTGTGGTCATGGTCAGTGGCACATGCCAACTTTGTCAAGGCATTGCGCACGATAGCCACACCGAGCCACCAGTATTATACCTTTTTTGCACCTGTAAGATCATGCCTAGTACATCTTCACTATGATTGGACACTCGGACCGTGGCTGACTCGTGTTTTGATCAATAGAAGTAAAAGTCACTTGGATACATTTGTGATCATGGTCAGTGGCACATGCCAACTTTGTCAAGGCATTGCACACAATAGCCACACCAAGCCACCAGTATTCTACCTTGTTTATACTTATAAGGTCATGCCCACTATATCTGCTATGTGATTGGACACTCTGTTCGTGGCTGACTCGTGTTACAATTCATAGCTGTTTAAGGTACATGGTAAACTCTGTGGTCATGGTCAGTGGCACATGCAAACTTTGTCAAAACATTGCGCACATTAGCCGTGCCAAGCCACCGGTTTTTTACATAGTTTATACCTGCAAGGTCATGCCTAGTACATCCAAACTGTAATGGGGCACTCTGACTGTGGCTGCCTCGTGTTATGATCCGTAGAAGTTAAAGTCACTTGATAAAATTTGTTGTCACGGTCAGTAGCACATGCTAACTTTGTCAAGGCATTGCGCACAATAGCCGTGCCAAGACACCGGTTTTTACCCTGTTTATACCTGTAAAGTTATGCATATTAGATGTGCACTGTGATTGGGTACTCTGACTGTGGCTGACTCGAGTTATGAGTTATAGAAGTTAAAGTCACTTGGTAAATTTTGTGATCATTAACAGTGGCACATGCCAGCTTTGTCAAGGCATTGCGCACAACAGCCACACCGAGCCACCAGTATTCTACCTTATTTGCACCTCGAAGATCATGCCTAGTACATCTGCACTGTGATTGGACACTCTGACCGTGGCTGACTCGTGTTATGATCAATAGAAGTAAAAGTCACTTGGATACATTTGTGGTCATGGTCAGTGGCACATGCCAACTTTGTCAATGCATTGCGCACAATAGCCACAATGAGCCACCAGTATTCTGCTTTGTTTGTACTTGTAATGTCATTCCGAGTATATCTGCACTGTGATTGGACACTCTGACCGTGGCTGACTCGTGTTATGATCAATAGAAGTAAAAGTCACTTGGATACATTTGTGGTCATGGTCAGTGGCACATGCCAACTTTGTCAATGCATTGCGCACAATAGCCACAATGAGCCACCAGTATTCTGCTTTGTTTGTACTTGTAATGTCATTCCGAGTATATCTGCACTGTGATTGGACACTCTGACCGTGGCTGACTCGTGTTATTATTCATAGCGGTTTAATGTACTTGATAAACTTTGTGGTCATTGTCAGTGGCACATGCAAACTTTTTCAAGGCATTGCGCACAATAGCCACACCGAGCGACCAATATTCTACCTTGTTTGTACGTGCATGATCATGCCTAGTACATTTGCACTGTGATTGGACATTGGACCGTGGCTGAATTGTGTTATGATCAATAGAAGTAAAAGTCACTTGGATATATTCGTGGTCATGGTCAGTGGCACGTGCCAACTTTGTCAAGGCATTGCGCAAAATAGCCGACCGAGCCACCAGTATTCTACCTTGTTTATACCTGCAAGGTCATGCCCAGTATATGTGCACTGTGATTTGACACTCTGACTGTGGCTGACTTGTGTTATGATTCATAGCCGTTTAATGTACTTGGTAAACTTTGTGGTCATGGTCAGTGACACATGCCAACTTTGTCAAGGCATTGCGCACAATAGCCGTGCCAAGCCACCGGTTTTTTACATTGTGTATACGGCTATGAATCATAACACGATCGCCAACCATCCAGGATCATAACACGAGTCAGCCACGGTCAGAGTGTCAAATCACAGTGCAGATATACCGGGCATGACCTTGCAGGTATAAACGAGGCAGAATACTGGTGGCTCAATGTGGCTATTGTGCACAATGCCTTGACAAAGTTGGCATGTGCCACTGACCATGACCACCAATGTATCCAAGTTACTTTTACTTCTATTGATCATAACACGAGTCAGCCATGGTCAGAGTGTCCAATCACAGTTCAGATGTACTAGGCATGACCACAAAGTTTACCAAGTACCTTAAACGGCTATTAATCATAACACGAGTCGGCCTCGGTCAGAGTGTCAAACTACAGTGCACATATACTGGGCATGATCTTGCACGTACAAACAAAGTAGATTACTGGTGGCTCGATGTGGCTAGTGTGTGCAATGCCTGGCCAAAGTTGGCATGTGCCACTGACCATGACCACAAAGTTTACCAAGTAACTTTAACTTCTACAAATCATAACACAAGTCAGCCACGGTCAAAGTACCCAATCACAGTGAACATCTTATTTGCATGACCTTGCAGGTATAAACAGGGTAAAAATTGGTGGCTTGGCACGGCCATTGTGTGCAATGCCTTGACAAAGTTGGCATGTGCCACTGACCATGACCACAACGTTTACCAAGTACCTTAAACGGCTATGAATCATAACATGAGTCAGCCACGGTCAGTTTCCAATCGTAGTGCAGATGTACTTGGCATGATCTTGCAGGTGCAAACAAGGTAGAATACTGGTGGCCCGGTGTGGCTATTGTGCGCAATTCCTTGACAAAGTTGGCATGTGCCACTGACCATGACCACAATTATATCCAAATGAATTTTACGTCTATTGATCATAACACGGGTCAGCCACGATCAGAGTGTCCAATCACAGTGCAGATATAATGGGCATGATCTTGTAGGTATAAACAAGGTAGAATACTGGTGGCTCAGTGTGGTTCTTGTGCACAATGCCCTGACAAAGTTGGCATGTGCCACTGACCATGACCACAAAGTTTACCAAGTGACTTTAACTTCTACGAATCGTAACACGAGTCAGCCACGGTCAGAGTGCCCAATTACATTTCAGATGTACTGGGCATGACCTTGTAGGCATAAAAAAGGAAAAAAACCGGTGGCTTGGCACGGCTATTGTACGCAATGCCTTGACAAAGTTGGCATGAATCCACTGACCATGACCATAAATGTATCCAAGTGACTTTCACTTCTATTTATCATAACACCAGTCAGCCATGGTGAGAGTGTCCAATCACAGTGCAGATGTACTAGGCATGATCTTGCAGGTGCAAACAATGCATAATACTGGTGGCTCGGTGTGGCTATTGTGCGCAATGCCTTGAAAAACTTAGCATGTGCCACTGACCATGACCACAAAGTTTACCAAGTGACTTTAAATTATACGAATCGTAACACGAGTCAGCCACTGTCAGAGTGCCCAATCACAATGCACATCTACTATGGATGACGTTGCATGTATAAACAAGGTAAAAAACCGGTGGTTTCGCACGGCTATTGTGTGCAATGCCTTTACCAAGTTGGCATGTGCCACTGACTATGACCACAAAGTTTACCAAGTACCTTCAACGGCTATGAATCATAACACGAGTTTGCCATGGTCAGAGTGTCCAGTCACAGTGCAGATATATTGGGCATGACCTTGCAGGTATAAACAAGGTAGAATACTCGTGGCTCGGTGTGGCTATTGTACGCAATGCCTTGACAAAGTTGGCATGTGCCACTGACCAAGACCACAAATGTATCAAAGTGACTTTTACTTCTACGAATCGTTACACGAGTCAGTGTTATACCCTTTTTCGCCTTCGGCCATAATCCGGTCTGACAGCATGCGAGGATCAGCTCCTTGGGTGTCGTTGGTTCTGCGCTATCCCTGTGGCTCCGCTTACTTTCCTTTTCCACTTTTGCCCTGTCCTGTATCACTCTTTTTGCTCCAGTTTGATCAAAGCACGTTTCATCGACCGGGTAGATTTTCTTAATCACTCGACGGATCATTCACCGATTTAGTGCCGGGAATATATCACACACACACTCCTTCTCCTAATGACCCGTACTTCTCTGGCCGGGATTTCGACTAATCTCAGGACAATCAGTGTGGTCATTGTAACTGTTAGATTCGCTCACTTCAATTAATCACCGACGGTCAATCATGCATCGGACAGCATGAGACTTGCTGAGAGAATTCCTCCTAACGACCTAAACGAGATGACTTTGAACAATCAAAGTAGTTGCATTCAAACAAAAGAGGGAGTACAATGAATCAGCATTTATCTCCTAACCACACAATCAGTACTCTACGCGTCACCAAGCAGAACACGCAAACCGTAAGCTTCCTGAGTCGCCGGATCATCGACCGACGCTGGTCTTCGCACGAGCACCGTGCGGCGCGTGCCGCCTTCGTTGTTTGCCCGTGGAACGGCCGGACGTAACTCTAGTGGTGCGTGAGTACGTCGACCTGCACGGGAACGGGCACGTGCCGAGTCCTCCTCCTGCAGGCGGGCGAGCTCCTGCAGGTAGTGCCGTTATGCTCGGTACGCCTCGGCCCGCTCTTCAGCCGCCTCTGTAGTACGCCGCCTGACATCACGTGCGGCCTCCTGCCAGCTCTCCACGTGGAGGGGCTTGTCGTCGCGGGGATGTCGCTGCAGCCACGGATGCGAGAACTGCTCCATGGCTCCACCGGCGGGATGATGCGACTATTACATCACTCCCAAAACCGTGCGTGTACCAAGCCGATGGGGCACATTGCAGCAGCTGCAGATGGCGTAGAAGGACACTGGAGAGTCTCGCGGACTGCGACTGGAGCTAGGTGGTTGGTGCTCCCGTGGGAACTCAGGACCAGGCCATGATGGCTCCGTGATGTACTCCTCAGAATGCGGCCTTCCCATCCGGGGATGGCAGCACACCCTCTCACACGCACACACTTCTCCTACACTCCTGATCCGGTCTAGCTTCCCTACTCTAACTTGTCGCGAGACGGGACGCGGGTCCCGCTTGACGGTCTGGTTCGACTGAGGGGCAGCAATCTCTCAGTCCGGCCGACGGATGCAAGGCCAGCCTCCCACACCCGGGTCAGGCGAGAGCTCAGCAACGTCACTCGCCAATAGTGAACGCTGTCTCGCGAGTCGGGAGCAGAAGCGTCCAATGTCAGTGTTCCACTGTCAGCTTCAACATCTTTGCAGCCCAGGATCAACGGTATTGTATCAGCAGTCGGTTCTCGTCAGCAGTTGGTCCTCTTCTCGTTCTCCTCTTCTTATCTTCTCCTCGCACCGCTTCCCAAGACCCCATCCTGCTGGCTAGCCCCTTTCGCGGCTCGCACATCAAAACGCCTTTGGATAAGGCACCTCAAGTACCGCTCCTCCTTTTGAGGTTTGGACGTGCTTCTGCTACCGTCAAGCCAGCCTCGGGCCGTCTTCCCTTCCTCTCGGCAGGTCTGGTCGGGTCACAACATTCGTCGCAATATCTTCCTTTGTGCCCCGTCGCTTCCCGTAATCGAACAGCCCTTCTCGCAATTTCTTTCCTCGATCGAGCAGTCGTCAGATGATTCGTTGACCCCCCTCCTCCCCTTGAACCCGGACCCAGCTCCTCCCCCCCCATCCTTTGGTGGATGAACAAAACATCATTAACACTGTTATACCCTACCCCCGCAAAATAAGCTGGACGTATCCGTCCATCCGTCCCTCCTTCCTTGTTTCGTTCATCCCACTCTCTCCTTTCCGGTGGATCATTTGCCGTTTGACTGGCGCTCTCGTCTCCCTTCCGGCGCAGGTTCCCCACCCCCTTTCTCCGGTGATGAATACTCCTCTTCCACCCACCTCATCCTCTCCATACCATCCAATTCTTGGTGGAGCCCTTATTTTCATATCTCTTCGTTCCGCACCTTGGGGCTCTAGCGTGGGGTCACCTTGCGTTCTCCTCCCCCTGTCCCTCTTCCCTGCTGATCCTGTGAGCACCATGCTACCTCCTTCTGTTCCGCTTGCACCCTCCTTCTCGCCTCATCACTCTCCTCACACGGCAGGCAGAGCGGTCCATGGAGCCTTGTCTAAGTGTTGCTGTAGCGACGGGTACATGGGAGGTGAACCCGCTGATGGCAGCTGATACAATGCCACCTACGGACACGCATTGGGCCCCTACATGTGGCGCACGGCTCACTCTGTGAACTCGTGTATCGGAGGCATTGATACAACACAATGCGCCCTCCGTGACGTAGCCTCCTTTCCCCCACCTTCTTCACACATTCGTTATGCGATAAACATCCACACTTCTCACACCATGGGGTCACTCCTCTTAGCTCCCTGAAGCCGCTGGGGCAATCCCCTTCCGCTGTGCCTGTGCGTGGTTGTATCTAACAACCGGTGTAGTTATCCCTCCCCTCTTCATTCGTGTTGATGCAGGCGGCGTGTGCTTCTCGCTTGCAATAGTCGCATTTACCGTGTGGAGTCCCCAGCAGTCTTCTGTAGCCAAAGCACACAATGCCTGCCGCAGCATTGTGCTCCTACCCGAGCATGTCTCTCACCTCGGTGGGTATTCCTTATTTGAACTTTGGCCTGGGCACGTAGTTCCAGCCTCCTTCTTCGTCTACCATTCCACACTCCTGATGCATGTGGCTCTTGCAATGCCTGTACTGTCTGGCAGGCAGGTGTACCATCTTCTCGCACCACGGGCAATTACCGGCATTAGGTTTCTTCTCTCCCGCTGCTCCTTGCCTGCGCCTGCACCCCTTGCTTCTCCCCCTCTCCCTGCAATGCCCCCGACCCAACTGCCTCGTACTGGCCCCGCTCCTGCCATGGCATTCCTATTCGTACTTCCCAGTCTCATCCCTGCTTCACCCCCAGGCCTCTTTGTCCCCTCGTCCCTTTCTGGCTCCATCAGCAACCCAGCATTTCCACACCATGGGCTTCCCCCTATCCCCGCGCCCATCTCTGCTGCCTTCCCTTGCACTCCCGTGGGCGTCCCTCGGGGTCCTCCTGATGTTGATCCCCTTGCCAGTGAAGGGTGATGGGGGCTCCTCTTTGCTCCTCTCTCCCTGTGTTGTCCTCTCGAGGTGGCACGATGGTTCCACCGTCGTGCCGGTGCATCATCCACCGGAGCACCGGCCCGTCCTAGTGCCCCTGAGCATCCGGGTGTTGTTGCTCCTCCCCTAGCATCAGCTCCCCGTCCTTGCTGCGTCCTTCCTGGTGCACTTGGTATGTCAGAGCGCTAGGTAGGTTGATTATCTGCCGGAGGTGGATGAGGGTGGGATCGCACATCTGGTCCCTGTGGGGTTGGTGGCCTCGGTGCTGCCGGTGGCGGCACATTTCTGAGGAGGCACCACTGAGGTGTCACGGCCAACGCCTCATTCACCATAGCCAGCACCGTCCTTCTTACTTGAGGGATATCCCTGTTCCCCAGCGTCCTCATTGCCAACACTGCCTTCCGAGCTGCTACTCCCTCCGGTTCGAATAGTGCCACTACATTACAGTAGAGTTGTTCCACTGGGTGGGCATCCGCGTATGAGCGTGGCACTGCCCTTTCCCCCGCGCCCTGCCATTCTTCCTATCTCTGCTGCTTCTTATCTCGTGCCCGGGCCTCGAGAAGTCGCAGCTTTGCCACATATTTATCGCGGTGATGTCCTATCCCTGGCAGTACGTGCCCATACGGTCGATGGAGCGGCTGGTGGCATCCCTCACACCACTCGGTGGCGTTGCGGTTACCACACTCTATACAGTACAGGCTCCACTCTAGTTCTGCCGCTTGCCGACCTCCCATTCCCTGCTCCTCTCTTTCTTTCTGCATTCTCCCTTTTATATCCGGCATACACGCCGGACAGACATGCACTGTCTTCTGTTGCAGCAGCTCCTCTTCTCCACGTATATAGTGGAGGGCCACCCTGCAATTGAAGCAGCATTTCTTCTGTGTCCTCACCGGCAGCTTGCAACTCCCGCACTCCTCCGTCTCCTCCACCCCGGGCGCACTTGGTCCAGTAGCCTGTCCACCCTCCTTGCCCATCTCCTGTTCTTGTTCAACTAGCCTCCGGATGCAGCTCTTGCAATACCGTCCCAATCCCGGAATCTCCGTCCCACACTTGCGGTGGAGGGGTGCTTTACATTCATAGCACCAGGTTGCCTCCGTGGGGTCGTGTGGCTCTCCACAGGCTTCATACCTCTCAATACACTGTTTGGGTACGGGCCTATTCTTCCTCCTGTCCTCTTTGTCCACTCTTGCTTGCATCAGAGGTACACACTTCTTGCGCCTTATCACCTTCCGCCGCATCCTTATCTTTGGATCCTGGCAGGCTGCATGCACAGGATGTCCGCACACGTAGCAGCGGAACAAAGTTGTAGCGTCCATCGGCTATTCAGAGTTACCGCAGGGTTCCTTCTCGTCCTGCAGCACATCGAATTTCCCAGCCGCGGCCCATGTCACCGAGCGGATCCTTTCCTCCTTCCTTTCTTTCCACAGTTCCTCCCCACCGTCTACCTACATGCTCTCCTTCGGATTCACTGCACAGACCTGACACATATTGATGTCGTGCAGGATGTCCAGGTCCAAGTCGCAAGACGCCAAATGTAGGCTGGCCTTGCATCCCTCGCACACCATCTCCCCTTTAGTGGCAACCGGGTTCTTAAACGTTGCGCAGAGTTGCAGAGCCACCTCCTCCTCTCCTTCCTCTTCATCCTGATCATCCGCCTCGATGCTTAATTCTAGCTCTTCATGCCACTGCTCCTCTTCCCCTTGCGTGGGTGTCTGTTTTCATGACTTTGTTTGCGCTTCAAACTGGGGACTGGTTGGCCATAAAGACCTGTCATCAGGGGGAAGTGGCTCCCATCTTGAAGGAGGAGCGTTGAGCAAGCTGTGGTGTTCTTCTCGCGTGGGTACAGACTCCTTTTCTTCTCCCTGTTTCTCCACCTCTTTTCGTTGCTTCTTTTCCCCCGATCTATCTCTTCGGGGCCCATTTTGTTTCTTCTCTGTTGCTCCTCCCGCTGCTCCTCCGTTGCTGCTGCTGGTGGTACTTGCGCCTCAGGTGCCGTGCCAGTGCAGCTGCCGCAGAAGGCAGCACCTCTTGTCCCCGCTGCTCTGCTGCTGCTACTGGTGGCGCTGGCGCTCCGGGCACCATACCGGGTGCAGTTGTAAGAAAAGGCAGCACCTCCTGTCTCCGCTACTCTGCTGCTGCTGCTGGTGGCGCTTGCGCTCCGGGCGCCACGCCAGGTGCAGCTGCCGGAGAAGGCAGCACCTCCTGTCCCCGCTCCTCTGCTGCTGCTGCCGGTGGCGCTGGCGCTCTGGGCATCGTGCCGGGCGCAGCTGCCATAGAAGGCAGGATCTCCTGCTCCCGCTATTTTACTACTATTGTCGATGGTGCTGGCGCTTCGGGCGCTGCGCCAGGTGCAGCTGCCACAGAAGGCAGTGCCTTCTATCCCCGCTGCTCTGCTGCTGCTACTCGTGGTGCTGGCGCTCCGAGCGCCGTGCCGGGTGCAGCTGCTGCAAGAGGCAGCTCCTCATGCCCCCGCTGCTCTGCTGCTGTTGCTACTAGTGCTGGCGCTACGGGCGCCGTGCTGGGTGCTACAGCTACAGGAGGCAGCACCTCGTGCCCCTGCTACTCTGCTGCTGGTGGCGCTGGTGCTCCGGACACCACGCCGGGTGTGGCTACCACAGAAGGCAGCGCCTACTGTCCCCGCTAGTTTACTGTTGCTGCTGGTGGTGCTTACGCCTCAAGCACCACGTCGAGTGCAGTTGCCGCAGAAGGCAGAATCTCCTGTTCCCGCTGTTCTGCTACTACTGCCAATGGTGCTGGCGCTCCACGCACCGCGACAGGTGCAGCTGCCACAAAAGGCAGCGCCTCCTATCCCCGCTGCTCTTCTACTACTACTGGTGGCGCTGGCACCCCAGACGCCACGCCGGGTGCAGCTGCTGTAGGAGGCAGCACCTCCTACTCCCGCTACTCTGCTGCTGCTGTCAATGGTGCTCGCACTGCGGGCGCCGCGTCGGGTGCAGTTGCCGCAGAATGGAGCACCTCCTACTCCCACTCCTTTGCTGCTGCTGCCCATGGTGCTGGCGCTCCGGGCGCCACGCCAGGTGTAGTTGCTGCAAAAGGCAGCGCCTCCTGACCCCGCTGCTCTACTGCTACTGCTGGTGGCGCTAGCACTCCGGGCGCCGCGCCGGGTGCGGCTGTCGTAGAAGGCAGCGCCTCCTATTCCCGCTGCTATACTGCTGCTGCTCGTGGTGCTTGCGCCTCGAGCACCACGTCGGGTGCAGCTGCCACAAAAGGCAGCACCTCCTGCTCCCGTTGTGCTGCTGCTGCTGCTGATGGTGCTGGCGCTCCAGGCGACGCACCAGGTGCAGCTGCTGCAAAAGGCAGCGTCTTCTGTCCGCGCTGCTCTGCTGCTGCTGCTGGAGGCGTTGGCGCTTTGGGCACCGCGCCGGATGCGGCTGCCGTAGAAGGCAGCGCCTCATGTCCGCGCTGTCAACCGGCCTGAGGCAAACGGACTAGAAAACAGGGCCGACACAATAGCACCTGCCGTCCGCTCCTAGCATTTCAGCTAGGAGAAGATATCACCCTCAGGATCACGGTTCCACACTGATCAGTTCCTAGGCAATCACTTGCTAGCAACTGTGTCCACTTAACACTTGGTCACTTTCGCGCGAGGTGCTAGTCAAAGACTAACTCCTGGGGCTTAGACCAACTAGTGTCTTCTTTATACCGTTCCTTAGTTGGACAACTCTGTGAGGAGCATCTAAGGCAAGATTGTGTAATTAGAATGAGGAATGAGCCTGGTACATATAGTCCTAGGCCTGGCTTCTAAGGTGTGTGGGCAGTGACACTTTTGGGGTGGTCACTCCAAACCACCTCACCAGTCCGCCAATTGGCGCATCCACTGACCGCCAAGTGGTGCACTCTCCTCATGCATGGAGAAATGTCTAGGAAACTTCCCCTGTGCTAGAAGGTCAAAAAACCTCCTGCGCACATCAAGGCTCGATCGCAGGACCTGTTGTCCCTAAGTCCAACATGCTATCCGTTGCGCTACACTTCTGGTGTCTCGCTTGGACTTGCACCACGAACAAGGTTTGTGGGACTTACTCCAAGGGAGCAGTGCATGCCCAACCTGTCCGTCAACACATAGCAGTGGCCATGGGGCATAGAAGAACAAAAATCTCTCCCTTGCACCGTAGGCCACCTGCTGTGGTAGTTTTCTTTGGCATGAACATGTAGCTCTAGGTTGTGTTTGTGCATGTCAGTTTTCTTGGTCTTTAGTTCTCATATCTTGCATCCACCATGCCGACTCCTCGAGCACCTGCAACATGCAAGTCGCTGTCTAGCGGCTTTGTCAAGAAGTCCTCAAGCATTTTCTTGGTTGCGATGTACTCCAGTTCCACGACACCCTTGGCGATAAGGTCACGTGAGTAGTGGTACCGAATATCGATGTCCTTTGTACACCGGGAGATCATGTCGTCCTCTGCCATAGCCATGGCACTTTGGTTGTTGATGCGGATGACCGTTGCCTCCTCTTGTGGTGCCTTGATCTCATCAAGCAAACTGCGAAGCCACTGTGTTTCCTTGCAAACTTCGGAGAGTGCAATGTACTCCGCCTGAGCAGTAGAAAGCGAGACGCAGTCCTGCTTCCTGCTTGCCCATGAGACCGCACCACCGTTGAGAAGACAAACAAACCCTAAGGTGGACTTCCTGTCATCAATCCGTCCTCCCCAGTCCGCGTCGGTGTAGCATGTCAGCCGCAGCAAGTCTGATCCTCCTAGACCTCCAAACCGAAGTCCGACGTGCCGAGTCTTTTTTAGGTAGCGAAAAATCCGCTTCACGACTTGCCAATGTTCTGGCCCAGGGTTGGCCACAAACCTGCTCACCTGACCCACTGCAAAAGCAATGTCAGGTCGTGTTCCCACCATTGCATACATGAGGCTTCCGATGGCGGACTGGTATGGAATGTTTTGCATCTCCCGCCGGTCTGCCTCGTTGCTTGGTGACATGGAGGAGGAGAGCTTGCAGTCGGAGGGCATGGGGGTGCTGACGGGCTTGCAGTCCTCCATGTTGTAGCGCTTCAAGATGTCCATGATGTACTTGGTCTGGTTGAGCTCGATGGTGCCTGCTTTGCGGTTGCGGTGAACACCAATCCCGATGTAGTACTCGAGAGGTCCCATGTCCTTCATCTTAAATCTGCTGGCCAGATTTTTCCTGAGGTCAGTGAGGGCCTCCTGCGAGGAAGAACACATGATAAGATCATCCACGTACAACGCCACAAATAGCAAGCCACGTTCATCCTCCCGCACATAGACGCTAGGGTCATTTTTGCAATGTGCGAAGGAGATCTCAGCCATGAAGCTGTCCATCTCCTTGTACCAGATCCGTGGGGCCTGTTTCAGCCCGTACAACGCCTTCACCAGCTTGCACACCTTACCCTCGGGTGCTTTGACACCTTCCGGTACCTCCATTAGCACCTCCTTGTCGAGCTTCCCATAAAGGAAGGCTGTCTTCATATCCATCTGGTGGATCTCAAGGTCTTTGGCGGCAGCGACAGCAAGCAGGGACCTGATGGAGGCAAACGTGACGACNACGACCGGTGCGAAGGTCTCATCGTACTCAGAACCTGCGCGCTGTGAGAACCCTTTCGCCACGACCCTTGCCTTGTACTTGTCGATGCTATCATCTTGCTTCCGCTTCAACCTGAGCACCCACTTTGAGCCCACCACGTGAGCGTTAGCTGGTCTGTCCACCAGCACCCATGTGCCATTTTCTTCGATGGACGCGAGCTCGCTGTCCACCGCCTCCTTCCACTTGGCCGCATCGGGCCTTGCGAGCGCTTCAGCCACAGTGAGCGGCTCTCCCTGAGCCAAACAAGACCAGCTCAGTCCAGTCCAGCTTCCAGTGTCAGCGTCGTACTTTGGAGTTTGTTTTCTTTGTCGTGTGCTGCGACGTTGCATTGATGGTGGATGTTTGCCATGCTGCTGCTCCTGTGGTGTTGGCTGCCCTGGAGTTGAGTTTTCCTCTTTTGAAAAGCCACTGGCCTCCGAGCTGGTCTCAGAGGCCTCGGACGTCTCCGACTCTGTGTCGGAGCTCGCCGCTGCATCAGCCTGCGCAGCCGCTCCCCCTGGCACACCATTCTTCTTCACGGCCTGATGAACTGGCACCACTTGCCAGTTTTCAGGAGCTTGGTCTCCTGACTCTAGCAGCACCAACCACTCTCCCTGTTTTGGAGCTTCCGTGGGATCAAGCATCTCTTCCTTGCCTGGTTTCCTCTCGTCAAAGGTTACACCCCGGCTGGTGATGAGTCTTCTTCCTGCCAGGTCCCACAAGCGATATGTCTTGTGGGTCGTCTCATAGCCTACCATAACGCACTTTCGTGCTCTTGAATCCAGCTTGCCGGCACCCTCACCCGCCTGGACCTTTGCCCATGCGGTGCAGCCGAATACCTTCAGGTGTGATGCGTCCGGCTTCTTCCTTGACCAAACTTCTTGTGGTGTCATCTGTTGCTTTCCCTTCTTCTTTCCGCGCCTGCCCAGAGCAGCCGCAGGAGTCAGGTTGACGAGATAGCATGCCGTTCTTGCCGCTTCCGCCCAGAACCGCGGTGGAAGCTTTGCATCAAAGAGCATGCTACGCACCATGCCGAGGATGGTCTGATTCATCCGTTCGGCAACACCATTGCTCTGCGG
>SZWC01000702.1:226670-279084 GCA_023375785.1 Penium margaritaceum | reverse complement strand
GTGTAAGGCGTTGTGGGCTGGTGGCTGATCCCATGTTGCCTCAACCAGCCCTTGCATGCCTCGTACTCTCCACCGTTGTCGCTTCGCATCGCTTTGACTTTCTTTCCGGTCTGCCGCTCCACCATGGCGACAAACTCCTGCAACTTTTCTCTGACCTCTCCCTTTGCTTTGAGGAAGAAGATCCACACCTTGCGGCTGTGGTCATCTATGAAGGTCAGAAAATACTTGCTACCACCATTTGACGCCGTGCGAAAGGGTCCGCACACGTCGGTGTGAATGAGGTCAAGGGCTGATTCTGCGCGGCGACCATTGCGCTCAAAGCGCGTTCGCTTGGTCTTGCCTTGGAGGCAAGGTTCACACAGGCTGCCACATCCAACCGCATCCTTCTTGCAACCATCCATGCCACGGACCAGCTGTTGTTGCTGGATGACTTGGAGTGTGCTGTTTGCCACATGCCCAAAGCGTCTATGCCACAGATCAGCGTCTTCGTCTTTTGCGGCAGAGGATGCTTTTTCAGTTTTCGTTGGTGTGCTCTCCTGCGTGGGTGTCGAGACCACTGCCTCCGCTGCACCCGCATGGCCCTCCTTTTCCGAGCTCTTTGCTGCCGTTGTCTGCAGTACGTAGAGTCCGTCAACCCGTGGAACCTGTGCCACGAGATCTTTGTTGGCGTAGAGGACCTTGATGTCTTCGTTCCTGGCGATGACCGCCTTCTTCTGCGTGAACACCACCGTCATGTCGTTGTCCGTTATTTTTGACACGGACAGAAGGTTTGCCGCAAAGGAGGGCATGTAGACCACGTCACGTAGCCGTAGATCCTTCTCCGCACCATTGAGGCTGATGCTCACCAGCTTGTCACCCACGCCCTTTGCGTTCACGACGCTACCGTTTGCGCATCTGAACCGCCGATCGGTGGGGCCGATGGAGACAAATCCAGCCTGGTCGTTGCTAGAGTGATGATCGGTGCCGGAGTCAAGCCCAAAAGCTCCTGGCCTGAGCAGCGCCGCTCCTTTTTCTGGAGGCGTGCTCTGTGCCATCATGTTGGTAGCTTCTTTGCCACCCTTTTTGTTGCCTTTGTTCCCACCGCTTCCGCTGTCTTCCTTCTTTGGCGATCTGCACTCTCTTGCCCAGTGCCCAGGTTTGCCGCAGTTGTGGCAGTTACCCTGTCGCTTGGGAGCCTTGCCGCCATTGTTGCCTCCGCCACCACCGCTTCCGCTGCTGCCTTTCTGACCAGAGGCTGACCCTTTGCTCCCGCGGCCACCGTAGCGTGCGGCATAGGCTGAGAAATTAGCCTCACTTCCGCTGCAGCGCATGGCCTCGTTTCGCACGTACTCAGACACTGCCGTGTACGTCAGGTCGTCCTCCTTCCAGCCGCCCGTGACGGTGATCATCGGGCTCTAGCTCTCCGGTAGTGCCATGAGGAGAATCATGGCTTGCATGTTCTCGTCAAGGTCCCAGTTCATCTGGCGAGCCTCGCCAAGGAGTCCTTCAAACTCCTGTGGGAAATCGGGGATTGATTCGCCCTCATTCACCCGCATGCTGATCAGCTGTTGTAGGATGAATAGTCTGTTCGCAAGGGAGGTGGATTGGTGCACGCTCTTGAGCTTGTCGTAAGCTTCGGAAGCCAGCGTGTACCCGGCAATGATGGGAACATACTTCTTAGCAATTGCGTTGCTAAGGAATGACATGGCAATGTCATTTCGATCCATCCATGCCTCATGCTCGGATGTGCCTTCCGCAGGAACCTGCTCCTCTCCCTTCAGTAGTTTGATGAAGCCGCGCACTTTCATCGCCAGCTCAAACTGCCATCTCCAAAGGGGGAAGTCAATCCCCTAAAAAATGGGGATTCCTCCCAAGGGTCCAAGACCTTGCGGCAGTGACATAGCACTCACATTTGCTCCAGTGGTCTGCCCTGTGGTAGCCAGTGTTGAGTTTTAGGACTGCCCTGCGACAGTCCCCACTCCTCCTGATGGGTCAACCATTTTTGTTGCCTTTATCTGCTTCCCACGTCTCTGCTGCGTTGAGGCCGATGTAGGCTGATGTTAGCTGATGTCTGCTACCGGTTTTAGGATGCAGATCCGTTGCTTACCCCTTCAGCCGATGTTCACCTGCAGACAGAGAAGATATCTACACCAACACACCCAGGGTCTTGCCACCAAGGGCAGAGCTTGTCCTGGTTGGGACNGCACCTGGAGAGAGCGTACCAGAGTTGAGCGAAGCGTGCCTTACAACTGGTCAGTGTGGGCCCATAACCCTTTGTCAACCGGCCTGAGGCAAACGGACTAGAAAACAGGGCCGACACAATAGCACCTGCCGTCCGCTCCTAGCATTTCAGCTAGGAGAAGATATCACCCTCAGGATCACGGTTCCACACTGAGCAGTTCCTAGGCAATCACTTGCTAGCAACTGTGTCCACTTAACACTTGGTCACTTTCGCGCGAGGTGCTAGTCAAAGACTAACTCCTGGGGCTTAGACCAACCAGTGTCTTCTTTATACTGTTCCTTAGTTGGACAACTCTGTGAGGAGCATCTAAGGCCAGATTGTGTAATTAGAATGAGGAATGAGCCTGGTACATATAGTCCTAGGCCTGGCTTCTAAGGTGTGTGGGCAGTGACACTTTTGGGGTGGTCACTCCAAACCACCTCACCAGTCCGCCAATTGGCGCATCCACTGACCGCCAAGTGGCGCACTCTCCTCATGCATGGAGAAATGTCTAAGAAACTTCCCCTGTGCTAGAAGGTCAAAAAACCTCCTGCGCACATCAAGGCTCGATCGCAGGACCTGTTGTCCCTAAGTCCAACATGCTATCCGTTGCGCTACACTTCTGGTGTCTCGCTTGGACTTGCACCACGAACAAGGTTTGGGGGACTTACTCCAAGGGAGCAGTGCATGCCCAACCTGTCCGTCAACCCATAGCAGTGGCTATGGGGCATAGAAGAACAACACGCGCTGCTCTACTACTGCTGCTGCTGGTGCTTGCGCCTCGTGCGCCGCGCCGGGTGCAGCTGCCGCAGAAGGCAGCACCTCCTGTCCCCGCTGCTCTGATGCTGCTCCTGGTGGCGCGGGCGCTCCGAGTGCCGCGCCAGGTGCAGCTGCCGCAGAAGGCAGCACCTCCTGTCCCCGCTGCTCTGCCGTTGCTGCTGGTGGCACTGGCACTCCGAGCGCCGCGCCGGATGTAGCTGCTGTAGAACGCAGCACCTCCTGCTCCCGCTGCTTTGCTGCTACTGCCGATGGTACTGGCGCTCCAGGCGCCGCGCCAGGTGCAGCTGCCGCAGAAGGCACTGCCTCCTGTCCCCGCTACTCTGCTATTGCTACTGGTGGTGCTTGCGCCTCGGGCACCGTGCCGGGTGCAGCTGCCGTAGAAGGCAGCACCTGCTGCTCCCGCTGCTCTGCTGCTGCTACCGATGGTGCTGGCGCTGCGGGCGCCTCATCAGGTGCAGCTGCCACAAAATGCAGTATGTCTTGTCCCCACTGCTCTGTTGCTGCTGGTGGTGGTGCTGGCGCTCCGGGCGCCGCGCCGGGTCTTGTTGTCGCAGGAACAGCACCTCCAGCTCCCGTTGCTCTGATGCTACTGCCGATGGTGCTGGCGCTCCAGGCGTCGTGCCGGGTGCAGTTGTCGTAGAAGGCAGCCCTTCCTGTCTCTGCTGCTGGGGTCTCCCAAGGCACACTCTTGATGTTGTTGCGGCTGATAGCAATAGGCCCAGGCCATGTTCAGCGTCTGCCACCGTTTATCATCTATTGTACGTGGTATTGTCGCAGCGTGTGGCCGCTGCACCCGTCTTTGTCGCATGGCTGTTGTTGCTGCACCAGGTGTCGTTCCAAGACTCTGGCGTGCCTGCTTTGCTTCTGACACTGGTTGTCTCGGAGCCTCGGGCACCACATTTGCCACGGCCCCGCAGGGAGGCAGCTGTTGCTGGACTTGTGGTACAGTCCCTGACGGCGCCTCCTCAGTGGTCTTGGGCCGCCAGGTAGGGAGCTTATCTTTCCCAGCCCGACGTCGCTTCTTAGTGATGCCCTCTTTCTTTGCCACATCATGTCTTGCCCGTTTCCCTGCTGCCCTTTCTCGCAGCTCCTGTTGTTGTGGTGTTGCGCTTGCCCCAGCTTCCTGCTCGTGTACTTCCTTGTCTTGCTGTGCCGGGGAATGCACCCTAATACCCGACGAAACAAGCCGGGTCCTCCTAGCCAAAGGCTCAGGTCTGACGGCCGCAGGAACTGCAGTTATGGTTATTGGTGGAGGAGGGCGGTGTGGGCGATGGGGAGACTGAGGCATCCTTGGACACATAGCTGCCACTTCCTCCACGTTGTCATCGATACTGATGCGGGGCAGGTGTCGCCCGGCCGCGAGGGCCTGCCAACGGACCGGGAGCTTCTCAAGTCGCTCACGTCGTACCATGATGTTTTAAGTGTGGCGGCCCTCGAGCCACACATAGACTCCGTCTATGGCCCAAACCTGGTAACACTAGTCCAGGAGTGTCGCTTCATTCTATCGCGCCCTGCCCACCTCCTCCCGCCTCCGTCGCACACCGTCACCAACCTGGAAGTCATCAATCATGAGGCCGGCGTTAGCACGGTCCACCCCGCGCTATGCTGCGATAGACCCCCAAGTTTAAGCCTCTTCGAGGTACCTTTGAAGCCAGGCACATCGTTGTTTCATGAATTCCACCACATCGCACCCTCTTCCCGTGGCGGCATCGGCGCGTCAGGCATGAGCGGCATGGTAGCCATGGTCCAATGTTGCTGGCCGTGACGTAGCATGTAGGGTGAGAAGCTGGTAGAAGAATGAGGTGTGATGTTGCATTCGTAGATGATGTCTTCCAGCAGCTCGTCCCAGGGTGCATTGTCATCCGACAACTTTCGGATGGTCTCCGTGATTGCCCCATCCATACGCTCGACCTGGCCTTGCGCCTGCGGCCGGTATGGTGCCCCAGTCTCAATCTTGATGTTGAAGTACGCCGCCACTTCTGCGAATGTCCCTATGAAGTGTGAGCCATTGTCACACTGGATGATATTGCTACCACCTCCCCAATATATGACTTCTTTCTTCAGGACCACTGCGGCGTGTGCAGCGTCGGCCTTGGGGACCGCCCGAGCCATGACACACTTGGTCATGTGGTTGATGCCGAGAATCCAGTACGCGTTCTTGCGTTGGGTGGTACAAAGGGGGCCATGAAAGTCAATTACAACCCTCTCCATTGGTGCGCCGAGGCAGGCGCACACGAAGCGGGGCTGGTGGATCCGTTGGCGAGGGTGATGGCAGATGCAAGTCCCACACGTGGCAACAACCGCCCCAATCTGCTTCTTCAATCCCACCCAGTATACCTGTGGGACGTGAGTCTCATATATAGTGGCGGAGCATGCGTGCATCAGGTCATGTTCTTGCATGACGAGTTTGTCCCGCAGCATCACCGGGGTGCACCAGCGCAGTGGGTACGCGTCATCCTCACGCCTCTAGAGCCGCCCCTGCAGCCACACAAACTTGTCGAGCGTAACTTTGGCATCGGAGCGAACATGGGCGTCCGGGTAAATTTCCACCACGGTGCGGCCACCAGATAGGACTTGGGCTCGTGCCCAATCTGACCACTCGTATGTTTTGACTGGTGGCTCCTGTTGCCAGTGCTCCAGGTTGCCCCCGGGCGCCAAAGCCAGGAGGCGACGTCGTATTTCCTCAAAGGTATCAGGTGGTGGGGCGCTCTTCCACCCGCAGACTTGGCCTCGTGCTGCTCGTCACACTCCACTGGTGGGAGGGCGTCAGTCCGTGTGCATCTGGGGGAGCTGCGTGTGATGGCTGGGTATGCCGTGCCTGTGGAGATCGCGGTGACCGGATGCCGGATATGGGAGGAAGCACGCCATGCGGTATTGGAGGCATGACAGGTGCCGTATCAACCAATGGCCCGCGGGCCCCGGTAGGGAGGACTCTTGCATCCGTAGACTCAGGGATGGCAGGTGGATTATCCACCGGAGCTGGTGTCGCTCCCGGCGCGGCAGGCGAATCCGAGAGGGGAGGGGAGGCCGGTGCAACTCTCGGTCTGCCTCGAGATGGTGGATGATCCACTGGCAGCGCTGCCGTCAGGGATGCCGATGGCACTGGAGCAGTAGGGGAAGAGGGAGGAGAGAGCGGGCGGGGGAGAGGACCGAATACTAGAAGCACGATTTGAGTCCCGCTTCTGAGAGGAGGAGAGGAGGGTGGAGGGGAAGTAAGAGAAGTCGGTAGCTGATCCACCGGAGGCAATGCAGTCGTTGGAGATGTGGTTGCAGCAGCCACGGGCGGCGCCGATCGAGGGTGTGGCGGACCCGCGATGCTCCCCACCTGAGTGGATGTCAAGGGAGGAAGGGCGGACACCGAGGGCGGAACGACAGTCGATGGTAGATGGTCAGCTGAGGAATGCTCCTCACCGTCGCGGGGCGATTCTTCACCGCTAGTGCTTGAATCAGATGCCAAGGAGGAAGGGCTGAGCCGCTGACGGTGAAGCCAGCGCATGAGCACCCTCAGTGCCAATTCGTCAAAAGGGTCGACAGTTTGTACCGGGAAGATAACTGTGAGGCCCGCATGATCCTGCCGATCTGCCTCCACATGGCGGTATGAAGCCCGCAGCATGATCCCACGATGAGCAAAAGGATGCAGGTTTGCAGGAAGAGGACCTTGCTGGCGGACTGCACCATCCAGTCGAGAAAGGAGCGGAAAGCTCGTGCTCCGCGGTGAAGAGAGAGGTCGAGGGGGTAAAGAAAGCAGAGAAAGTCGTGACGGTGTAGATGAAAACTCCATGCCATGAATGGAAGGAGTTTGGGCTGGGTTTGTTCTAGGTGGGTGGGGATCATGGTCCAGTGTAGGAAACAGCAGAAGGCTGCACCTCCTGCTCTCGCTGCTTTGCTGTTGCTGCTGATGGTGCTGGCGCTCCAGGCGCCGCGCCAGGTGCAATTGCTGTAGAAGGCAGCGCCTCCTGTCCCCGCTTGTCTACTACTGCTGCTGGTGGCGCTGGCACTCCGAGCGCCGCGCAGGATGCGGCTGCCGTAGAAGGCAACACCTCCTGTCCCCACTGCTCTGATGCTGGTGCTCGTGGTGCTTGCGCCTCGAGCGTCACGTCGGGTGCAGCTGCCGAAGAAGGCAGCACCCCTGCTCCCATTGTTCTGCTGCTGATGCCGATGGTGCTGGCCCTTTGGGCGCCGTGCCAGGTGCAGCTGCTGCAAAAGGCACATCCTCCTGTCCCCGCTGCTCTACTGCTGCTGCTGGAAGCGTTGGCGCTTCGGGCGCCGTACCGGGTGCGACTGCCGCAGAAGGCGGTGCCTCCTGTCCTCACTGCTCTGCTGCTAATGCTGCTAGTGCTTGCGCCTCAGGTGCCGCGCCGGGTGCAGCTACTGCTGAAGGCAGCACCTCCTGTCCCCGCTGCTCTGCTGCTGCTGCTGGTGGCGCTAGCGCTCCGGGCGCCACGCCGGGTACAGCTGCCGTAGAAGGCAACACCTCATGTCCCCGCTGCTCTACTGTTGCTGGTGGTGGCACTGGCACTCCGGGCGCCGCGCCGGGTGCAGCTGCCGCAGAAGGCAGCACCTCTTGCTCCCGCAGCTCTGTTGCTGCTGCCGATGGTACTTGCGCTCTGGGCGCCGCGCCAGGTGTAGCTGCCGCTGAAGGCACCGCCTCCTGTCCCCGCTTCTTTGCTACTGCTATTGGTGGTGCTTGCGTCTTGGGCACCGCGCCGGGTGCAGCTGCCGTAGAAGGCAGCACCTCTTGCTCCCGCTGTCAGCTGCTGCTGCCGATGGTGCTAGCGCTCCGGGTGCCACGCCAGGTGCAATTGCCGTAGAATGCAGCACATTTTGTCCCAACTGCTCTACTGCTGCTGCTGGTGGCGCAGGCACTCCGGGTGCCGCGCCGGATGCAGTTTTTGCAGAAGGCAACACCTCCCGCTCCCACCGCTCTGTTGCTGCTACCGATGGTGCTGGCGCTCCGGGCGCCGTGCTGGGTGCAGTTGCCGTAGAAGGCAGCGCCTCCTGTCTCTGCTGCTGGGGTCTCCAAAGGCTCATTATTGATGTTGTCGCGGCCAATAGTAATAAGCCTAGGCCATGTTTAGCGTCTGCCACTGTCTATCATATGTTGTACGTGGTATTGTCGCAGCGTGTGGCCGCTGCGCCCGCCTTGGTCACATGGCTGTCATTGTTGCACCAGGTGTCGTTCCAAGACTCTGGTGTGCCTACTTTTCTTCCGACACTGGTTGTCTCGGAGCCTCGGGCACCACATTTGCCGCGGCCCCGCAGGGAGGCAGCGGTTGCTGCACTTCAGGTACAATCCCTTATGGCGCCTCCTGAGTGGTCTTGGGCCGCCGGGCAGGGAGCTTCTCTTTCCCGGCCCGACGTCGCTTCTTGGTGATGCCTTCCATCCCTGCCACAGCCTGTCCTGCCCCCTCCTATGCTGCCCTTTCTCGCTACTCCTGTTGTTGTGGTGTTGCGCTTGCCCCAGCTTCCTGCTCGCGTACTTCCTTGGCTTGCTGTGCCGAGGAATGCACCCCAATACCCAACTAAACAAGCTCGGTCCCCCGGCCAAAGGCTCAGGTCTGTCGGCCGCAAGAACTATAGTTGTGGTGATTGGTGGAGGAGGGCGGTGTGGGCGATGGGGAGACTGAGGCATCCGTGCAAATATAGCTGTCACTTCCTCCATGTCGTCATCGATACTGATGCGGGGCAGGTGTCGCCCAGCCGCGAGGGCCTGCCAACGGACCGGGAGCTGCTCAAGTCGTTCACGTTGTACCATGATGTTTGAAGTGTGGCAGCCCTCGAGCCACACATAGACTCCATCTATGGCCCAAACCTCGTAACATTGATCCAGGAGTGTCGCTTCATTCTGTCGCGCCCTGCCCACCCCCTCCCGCTTCCGCCGCACACCGTCACCAACCTGGAAGTCATCAATCATGAGGCCGGCGTAAGCACGGTCCATCCCGCGCTATGCTGCGACAAACCCCCGAGTTTAAGCCTCTTCGAGGTACCTTTGAAGCCACGCAACTCGTTGTTTCATGAATTCCACCTCGTCGCACCCTCTTCCCGTGGCGGCATCGGCACATCAGGCATGAGCAGAATGGTAGCCATGGTCCAATGTTACTGGCCGTGACGTAGCATGTAGGGTGAGAAGCTGGTAGAAGAATGAGGTGGGATGTTGTATTCGTAGACGATGTCTTCGAGCTGCTCGTCCGAGGGTGCATTGTCATCCGACAACTTCCGGATGGTATGCGTGATTGCCCCATCCATACGCTCGACCTGGCCTTGCACCTGCGGCCAGTATGGTGCCCCATTCTCAATCTTGATGTTGAAGTACGCCGCCACTTCTGCGAATGTCCCTGCGAAGTGCGAGCCATTGTCACACTGAATGATCGTGCATCCACCTCCCCGATATATGATTTCTTCCTTCAGGAACGCTGCGGCGTGTGCTGCGTTGGCCTTGGGGACCGCCCGAGCCATGACCCACTTGGTCATGTGGTCGATGCCGGGAATCCAGTACACGTTCTTACGTCGGGTGGTACGGAGGGGGCCATGAAAGTCAATTACAACCCTCTCCATTCGTTTGCCGAGGCGGGCGCACACAAAGCGGAGCTGGTGGATCCGTTGGCGAGGGTGATGGCAGATGCAAGTCCCACACGTGGCAACAACCTCCCCAATCTGCTTCTTCAATCCCACCCTGTATACCTGTGGGACGAGAGTCTCATATAAAGTGGCGGAGCGTGCGTGCATCCGGTCGTGTTCTTGCATGATGAGTTTGTCCCGCAGCATCACCGGGGTGCACCAGCGCAGTGGGTACGCGTCATCCTCACGCCTCAAGAGCCGCCCCTGCAGCCACACAAACTTGTCGAGCGTGGCTTTGGCATCAGAGCGAACATGGGTGTGCGGGTAAATTTCCACCATGGTGCGGCCACCAGATAGGACTTGGGTTGTGCCCAATCTGCCCACTCATATGTTTTGACTGGTGGCTCCTGCTGCCAGTGCTCCAGGTCGCCCCCGTGCGCCAGGGCCAGGAGGCGACGTCGTATTTCCTCAAAGGTCTCCGGTGGTGTGTGCTCTTCCACCCGCAGACTCGGCCTGGTGCTACTCGTCACCCTCCATTGGTGGGAGGGCGTAAGTCCGTGTGCGCCTGGAGGAGCTGCGTGTGATGGTTGGGTCTGCCGTGCTTGTGGAGGTCGTGGTGACTGGACGCCGGATGCGGGAGGAAGCGCGCTGTGCGATGTTGGAGGCATGACAGGTCTCGCATCAACCAATGGCCCGCGAGCCCCGGTAGGGAGGACTCTTGCATGCGCAGACTCAGGGATGGCAGGTGGATTATCCACCGGAGCTGGTGTCGCCCCCGGCGTGGCAGGCGAATCCGGGAGGGGAGGGGAGGCCGGTGCAACTCTCGGTCCACCTAAGGACGGTGGATGATCCACCGGCAGCGCTTCTGCCGGGGATGCCGATGGCACTAGAGCAGTAGGGGAAGAGGGAGGAGAGAGCGAGCGGTGGAGAGGACCGAAGACTGGAAGCAAAATTTAAGTCCCGCTTTGAGGAGGAGGAGAGGAGGATGGAGGGGAAGCAAGAGAAGTTGGCAGTTGATCACCGGAGGTGATGCACTCGTTGGAGATGGTGTCGCAGTAGCCAGGGGCGGCGCGGGTCGAGGGTGTGGCGGACCCGCGATGCTCCCCACCTGAGTGGATGTCAAGGGAGGAAGGGCAGACACCGAGGGCGGGACGGCAGTCGATGCTAGACAGTTAGCTGAGGAATTCTCCACACGGTCGCGGGGCGATTCTTCACCGTTGGTGCTTAAATCAGATGCCAAGGAGGAAGGGCCGAGCCGCTGACGGTGAAGCCAGCGCATGAGCACCCTCAGTGCCATCGCGTCAGGATGGTCGACAGTTTGTACCGGGAATATAACAGTGAGGCTCGCATGATCCTGCCGATCTGCCTCCACATGGCGGTCTGAAGCCCGCAGCATGATCCCACGGTGAGCAAAAGGATGCGGGTTTACAATAAGAGGACCTTGCTGGCAATAGTGCACCGCCTAGTCAAGAAAGCAGTGAAAAGCTCGCGCTCCGCAGTGAAGAGAGAGGTCGAGGGGGTAAAGAAAGTGGAGGAAGTCGTGATGGTGTAGATGAAAACTCCATGCCAGGAATGGAAGGAGGTTGGGCTGGGTTTGTTCTAGGTGGGTGGGGGTCATGGTCCAGTGTAGGAAACAGTAGAAGGCTGCCGGTCCAGCAGCAGTGGAAAAGTCCAGCGGATAGAGGTGCCGCAATTCATCGAGGTACTCGTCCCACTCGTCCTCCAGCCTGTGCACGGCACTGGTGATGAACACGCGGGCCACATCACGGATCAATTGCTATTGTAGGTACTGCGCGCACTCATATATGAGTTGTTTTGCCCGATCAACGAGCGTGCAGATGGTACGGATTGCTTGGGGACATCCTCACGGAGGGCCAGGACCCTCGCCCGTTGCTGCGACATATCCTTTAGTCTTGCACGATCGGCTGCCCACTCCTCCTCACACTCGGGTTGTAGCTGCTGCATATCTGGCAATTGCGCCTCGAGCTGCTGCAGCCCTGGAATCAAACAAGCCATCTCTGCACGTGTTGTCCGGAGGGTTCGGCCCAACTATGCTATTTGGTCAATAAGACGGTTCCCTTCCGCTGCGGGTGGCTCGTCACCTCTGTCCACAGTCTCGTTCCATTCATCTTGCAGGCGCCGCACCTCTTCGAGTCTCCCCTGGATAGCCGCTGCTCGAGTTTCTTGGACCTGAACTCGCTGCTATCTGGCAGCGCGGGCGGACTCGCACGCAGCGAGGGCGTTCCTCACTTGAGCCAGGTTGGCGACAAAGTTGCGTACATGGTCCGTGTACGTCCTCACCCACATCCTGTGCTGCTCCCAAATTCTCCCCACTCTGACTGTCAATGCTCAATTCTGGGTGATGTGAAGCGCGAATGCTTGCCACAGTGCCTCGTTGCTATGAGGTTCAGGTACTTCCGGTGAGGGTGGGGGTCCAGTAGTAGTTGCGGGGTAAATGTGTTCCAGAGAGTCCATAACTGTGGTTGACTGGCGGCTGCGTAAACGGTGTGAACATTGTGAACGCGAATTCGAGGGCCACCGTCCCGATCCGCGAGAGGACGTCCGAGCGATCCGGGACGGCCGGGCGGGATGGGCGTGCCGCCGTGGTTGTCTGAGGGTGAGGGACATGTAAGGTTCCAGGTCACGTTGATGTGTTGGACGCTCGCCTTGAATCCCCCGTGATCACGTGGAGACGCGTTCTCCTAAGAAGACGATGTCTTCTGAAGCTCCTGTTGTCATTTGCCTACGTCGTGTGATGCGGACATGCACCTCCATCGGATACGGTGCATGATCCTCCGGAGAGTTGCTGCTGCCCGTGGACAATGCCGGTACATCAACGATGATTCTCATGAAGCTTGCTCCGGTGGATCGATCGCCCGCATGCGCTGAGCGGCTGGTGGGGGAGGCCTGCCCTGTCAGCAATCGAGCGTCTCGCTGATGTGGAACTTCCGTTGCTTCATATTGAAGCGGGACATATGATGGCACCCCATCATTGTCGTGCAACGTCATGCATTTTCCCCCGAGCAAAATTATCACGTCGCATGCCATCAACCAGTTGTTTGCGAGGAGGACATCGTACGTGGACGTTTCACACTTGGACCGGCAAGCTCCGGTGAATATTTCCAACCTGAAAGGGAAATAGATCAATCTGGCCCTCGGATTGGGTGATCTCCCCTCCTGCGGTGCCGAAACAGAGGTCGACGGCTCGGTTGAGGTTGGACCAATTATGCCGCCGAATGACGCGCATGGCGACTGTGGTATGCATCGCCCCGTATCCACAATAGCGACGAATTTCACCATGGCGATCCAGATAGTGCATGAGATAACTGTACAGATGTACTCTAGCAACGGTTGGCGGACAGGGTCATGGGTCGCCATGCAAGGGCCCCCGCATCGAGAATGTCATGAACGGCCCGCCGAGTTTCATCGGCATGATCCCTCATCGTGCGGTGACCCGGCAATTCGAGCCTACAGTTCACTCTCCACCCGGATGGTGCCAGCGCAGCGTTAATCTCCCCAAAGAAAGTCTCAAGTTGTGTAATTTTCCCTGGCAGATGAGTAAGGACTTCCATCGAAGGCAACACGAGGTGGGTTCGGTTGAAACTTTGCCGGATGGCGTCTGCCACTGATGAACAGACCGCACTTGGTGGCGTCGGCGTCGCAACTGGCGGAGTGTGCACCGTGGGTGCTGGGGCAGGGTCGTGTTGCATACGGTGAAGCCAGTCCCCGTATTCCTTGTACGTCCATCCTTGCACATTCTTGAAGAGGTTGGTTCTTCATCGCACATTGATGTGGCCTACGCTCACGTCGTATTGAGGGAAGTCCTCAAGAGGGTATGTCCAGCGGTACTCCTCAGCGGTGAGGTCGTACGCCTGGCCTTGAATCAGAACAGTTCCACCAGGAGGGGGCTCGTGCGGAGGTGGTCCACCTCCATATGATGGTATTTTATGGGAGCTGCGGTCCTTCCACCCTTCACGTAGTAATCGGCCAAGAGCATCTGCATTGCGGTTCGCGAATGCTGGTTGATATTTGATCATGAGGTTGTGTCCCTGTATAAGTAGGGCCCATTTGCCCAGAATTCCCTCATGGTTTTGTGTTGTAAGCAGCCATTAGAGGGCCTGATGATCTTTGAGGATGGTGAAGGGTTTCCCATTCTTGACATAATCTTTGTAGAACTGGATAGCCCATAAGTCCGCCAGACATTCTCCTTTGACAGGAGGATACTTAGCTTCTGCGTCGTTGAGCGCACAGCTGCCATAGCAGACCACCCTCATCATGCCGTCCTCTCCGCGTTGAAACAGGATAGCCCCAATACATTAATGTGAGAAGTCTTTTGTGATGAATAACGGCAGATTGAAGTTTGGGAATTCCAGCATCGGCGCCGTGATAAGGCGATGCTTAATCTCGACCCATGCGAGCTGGCAGGCCTCCGTCTACTCAAAGGGTTCATCTTGGTGAGTGAGGCGTTGCAAAGGACAAACAATCGTAGCATAACCACGGATGAACGTGCGGTAGAAGCTGACAAACCCTAGGAAGATGTCGAACTGGGATGATGTAATTTGGCGCTTCCACTCACAGACGGCTGCAATCTTGGCTGGGTCTGTAGATATTCCTTGTGCACTGATGATAAATCCCAGGAACTCCATGCTAACCGCCCTGGTGACACACTTGGCGGCTTTCAAACAAAGGTTTGCGGAGCGTAGGACCAAAAACACGGCATCAAGAAAAGCCATCAGCTCTTAGAAGCTAAACGCAGCAACCATGAAGTCATCCACGTAACAGCATGCGATGGGAACATTGCGTAGCACTTGGTCCATTACGCGTTGAAACGTAGCACTGGCATTGCGCACTCCGAAGGGCATACGGGTGAAGGCATATAGCCCGTACGGGGTGATGAAGGGCGTCGTCATAATAGAGTTTTGATCCATAGGAATAGTGTGAAAGGCAGCTTTGAATTCAAGCTTGGCAAACCAACTCTTTCTTGGATGTCGACGACGAGTGACATGGGGTAAGAATATTCAATGGTGACCTTGTTGAGGTCACGGAAGTCAACATATAACCGTTTTGTGCCGTCCGGTTTCCCCATAATCACTAGATTGGAGCGCCATGGGCTTTTCACTTCGACAATCACGCCGTGTTCCTTGAGCTCACACAGGCCCTCATTGATGATGTCCTTTTGGTCCTAGAGCTGGCGACGAGCCTTCTGCTTATGTGCATGTGCGTCTCATGTGTTAATGACATGGACCGTGTCGACTACTCCGATCTCCGTTGACTTGCCTACAAACACTTCTTCATGGTAGATGAGAAGCTCCTTGACTTCCTGCCTCTGCTCCTCTGTTAGGCGCTCATGGAGCATGTGGTCCCATCGTTGGTAATGTGGGACCGTGGGTGGTGGCAGTTCTTCATCCCCCACCAGACCGGCTCCGAGATCAGGGTCAGGATCCCAATAATCATATACCTGCAAGTTGAAATTGCGGGAACCACATGGGGAGATAGTGAGGGCCTTTGGTTGACGTGGAGCTGGCTCATCATCGAGGCCTAGCCAGCCGACGTCACTCATGTATTCTTTGTATGAGTCTTTTGAAGTGACATCTTCACAAATGGCAGTGTCGTTGTCACACACTAGCATTTTCCCTTTGCGCTTTGCCTCCTCGGCAAGATCGTTTGGGATTGTTGGCTGCGATGTTACCGGTACGAGTGGGCGGCTCGACACCTGAAGAGGCCCTGGATGAGGTGCGGTAATCGGGGCCCGGCTGAGGTCAGCAGGGTGGCGTTCTGTCGTGGGAAGGAACAGTCATGTGGGGGATTTTGCTGATGGTTTGGGTATCGGTCCCATGGGGAGCTGCGGTCGATCATCCGTCGGAGTAGCTTGTGCTCGTTCAGGGCATGGCTGCTAGTGTGTGGGTGTGCAATCCATCATCTCTTCTTCCTCGACCTGTGGCGCAATCACGGGAGGGACATCATGCTTGGGGAATGCCAGGATAGAATTCCTGGCTACATGGTCTTTAGCACGGGCTTCTTCTAGGGAGAAGGGGGGACCAAACTTTGTAGGCATTGACGTCCTAAGGCCCACAATCAGAGCTGTACAGGTGGTATACCCTGATGACCTCAACTGCATGACTCCGTCCGCATAGAACAGGCTCGCTTGTCGGGGGATGAGATAATGTGTTCCTAGTAGGACATCGTAGGTGCGGGCCACCGTGACTTGCACCCGCACAACTTCGTGGGTGAGGTCCACCTGTAGGGGAAGGTCATCCACGCACGACACGGTGTCCTGCATCCATGTCGTCGGATGCACTTGCAAACACCTTGGTTGTTGGTTGAATCTTGTGCTACCAGCCGACTGCTTGTAGGACTTGAAGTGTCACCGTGGTATGGGTGGCGCCAAGGACGATGATTGCTAGGAACTTCTTGCCACATATCCACACATAACACCTAGCAACTTCATGGTGGGGAGCTTGCGTTCGTGGTGGTGCAAGGGGCATGGGCCGCCACCCCCATGTGTCAAGTTCAGCTCTAATGGCTACCCGGCTGAGTCGGTCATGTGGGGCCTGATTGCAGATAAGGCGAATGCCGGCTAGTCAAAGATTTTTGGCATATTCCTGCAGAACCGCTGCGAAGTCCGGGAGACAAGTGGGATTTTGCTGTTGATACTCTCCCAAGGATATCTCCTGAAAGGGGCGATGGAGGGAGGTCAGGGCACTTGCCGTGGGCTCGTCGCATGCTGAAGGCGCAAAGGTCACCCTCTGGCGACGTGGAGGCGTGGGACCCCTCGGAGGGCGCGTGCGCGGTTCGGGTGGGGGCTTCGGGAGCATCGCCAAAATCTGACTTGGTAATTGATTCAAGCATGCTTCGACACATGTTTGCAGGTATGCTTCAGCCCATTCCGGTTGCTCTTTGAATTGGCGCATGTGCTCGTACATCTCCGCAATCGACCATCCTTCCACACCTTGTGCTTGAGCCACCGTGACCAGTTCCCGTTTTGCAGCCGACGGGGGAGTCTCCAAGGTCTGTTCTTCGGAGCGGGGAAGACCGAGCTTCACATTCCGTGCAGGAGTGTCTGAGGTAGATGGCTCAGCAGCAGCTGGTATCTCTCCCATCTCCCTCTGCTGTGCATACGCCTTCCATTGCGTCGGCCCATTGCCCACTAGACCAGAGAGACGGGCGGTGAGGTTGGGACCAACAGCTTGCCTTGTAGCGGCAGGTCCTAGTCCAACAAGTCCGCGTCCTTGGTATTGTCCTCCTCTGGGTGGAACGCTTGGCATTGGGGTGGGATTGGGACATTATCGGCACCGATGGGTGAATTCTCCGCATCCATAGCAACTCTCATGTGGGTAGTTACGGGGGTTCATCGGGTTGGGTGTTGAAGCTCTTGCAGGCATGCGAATAGTAGGCGCCACATGTTCCTTTGGAGCGGACTGTTCTCGAGCCGCTCGTTGTTTGATTTCCCTTTGCCGATGTTCAGCTTCCTCCTTCAGTGCATCTAGTGTGCTGAACTGTCGTAAATCCAATGTGTTAGCGATCGTTGGGACAAGAGAATCCCGGTATTACTACTTAATCATGCGCAAGGGTATGTCGACACATCGCACCGAGATCTTGGTAGACTTGTCATTGTGTAACTTGATGTTTTCTCCAGCCTTCATGCGGATGGTACGAATCTGGAGCTCTGCTTCTTCCAGGCTCATGAGGTCGAAACGCTTGGTCATCCTATTTGCCAAATCATCAAATTGAGCAAAAGGACGTTCCTTATGTCGTGCAATGAACCACTCCAAAGCTTCCCCTTGTAGCGCTAGGTGCACCGCTGGGACAATGTAGTCAGGAGATAACAACCCATAATCGAGACAAGTGCCCAACTTTAACAGCCACATGGCCGGGTCCTCCTCTGGTTCACCCTTGAAGACATCGAGCTTTGGGAGAGTGTAAGAAGCTTTTGCCGCTGGGTTCAAAGTCAGTTCCTGCGGAGGTACCATTAGCACATGCGCCCGTGGCGGGGCCCCCGAATGGGATCGATGTGCTTGCGCCAGGCCAACTGCCCTAGTACAAGCCGATGAAGTGACTACTGCTCCCCTTGGTCGAGCACGTCCTGCATCGGTTCCTCCTAGTCCAGAACTTCCCATGTGCTGCCTTGCTGAACTCGCTTGTTCTCGTACGATGTACTTCTTGCCTCCATGAGCCACTGATCATTGCTTAGGTCCGGTTGAACCACCCGTCACTTGGGGTCTTTGCTGGAATATTCCTGCCACAGGTGTGGCCGATGTCTTGCTTCCTTGATGATGAGATGACTGCATATTTGACTGGACAGGTGGTCGGTATATTTGTTTGACGGAGTCCCTGTGGGGATGCTCTCGCTCTCTTCGCTTCTGCCGTCTTTTGCCCACCACTCTCTTCTTGCAGCTCTTTGCTTTGTCGCCATCGATCCTTCGCACAACCTCATCGCATCAATCGCATTGATCTCCTGTCCTCTTGTCTACCTTTGAGGCCCATCGCCTTTCCTCTGTCAAGACTCTGCGACTAACTTATTGGATCCGTACGCACCTTTATGCTTCCGTCACTTTGCTACCACGCTCCTGCATGCTCCATTGCTTCTGCTTCTGTCATCCCCGTTCATTGCATTCTTCTGATGTGTTCTACCTTCTTTGTACCTGTAATATCATGCCGAGTACATCTGTACTATGGTTGGACACTCTGACAGTGGCTGACTCGTGTTATGATGAATAGAAGTAAAAGTCACTTGGATACATTTGAGGTCATGGTCAGTGGCACATGCCAACTTTGTCAAGGCATTGCGCACAATAGCCACACCGAGCCACTAGTATTCTACCTTGTTTGTACGTGCAATATCATGCCTAGTAACATCTGCATTGTGATTGGATACTCTGGCCGTGGCTGACTCGTGTTATGATTCATAGTCGTTTAAGGTACTTGGTTAACTTTGTGGTCATGGTCAGTGGCACATGCCAATTTTGTCAAGGCATTGCGCACAATAGCCAGACCAAGCCACCAGTATTGTACCTTGTTTGCACCTGCAAGATCATTCCCAGTATATATGCGCTGTGACTGGACACTCTTTTCGTGGCTGACTCGTGTTATGATTCATAGCCGTTTAAGGTACTTGGTAAACTTTGTGGTCATGGTCAGTGGCACATGCCAACTTTGTCAAGGCATTGCGCACAATTGCTCTGCCAAGCCACCGGTTTTTTACCATGTATATACCTGCAAGGTCATGCATATTAGATGTCGGCTTTGATTGGGCACTCTGACCGTGGCTGACTCATGTTACGATTCGTAGAAGTTAAAGTCACTTGGACACATTTGTGGTCATGGTCAGTGGCACATGCCAACTGTGTCAAGGCATTGCACACAATAGCCACACTGAACCACTCGTATTCTACCTTGTTTGTACCTACAAGATAATGCCTAGTACATCTGCACTGTGATTTGACACTCAGACTGTGGCTGACTCGTGTTATGATCAATAGAAGTAAAGGTCACTTGGATACATTTGTGGTCATGGTCAGTGGCACATGCCAACTTTTTCAAGGCATTGCGCACAACAGCCATACCGAGCCACCAGTATTCTACCTTGTTTGAACCTGCAAGATCATGCCTAGTACATCTGCACTATGATTGGGCACTCTGGCCAGGGCTGACTCGTGTTACGATTCGTAGAAGTTAGAGTCACTTGGTAAACTTTGTGGTCATGGTCAGTGGCACATGCCAGTTTTGTAAAGGCATTGCACACAATAGCCACACCGAGCCACCAGTATTGTGCCTTGTGTGCACGTGCAAGATCATGCCTAGTAGATGTGCACTGTTTTTGGACACTCTGATCGTGGCTGACTTGTGTTATGATCAATAGAAGTTAAAGTCACTTGGATACATTTGTGGACATAGTCAGTGGCACATGCCAACTTTGTCAAGGCATTACGTACAATAGCCACACCGAGCCACCAATATTCTACCTTGTTTGTACCTGCAAGATCATGCCTAGTACATCTGCACCGTGATTGGACACTCTGATCGTGGCTGACTCGTATTATGATCAATAGAAGTAAAAGTTACTTGGATACATTTGTGGTCATGGTCAGTGGCACATGCTAACTTTGTCAAGGCATTGTGCACAATAGCCACACCAAGCCACAGTATTCTACCTTGTTTGCACGTACAAGATCATGCCTAGTACATCTGCACTGTGATTGGACACTCTGACCGTGGCTGACTCGTGTTATGATTGATAGCCATTCAAGGTACTTGGTAAATTTTGTGGTCATGGTCAGTGGCACATGCCAACTTTGTCAAGGCATTGCGCACAATCGCCGTGCCAAGCCACCGGTTTTTTACCCTGTTTATACCTGCAAGGTCATGCATATTGGATGTGCACTGTGATTGGATACTCTGACTGTGGCTGACTTCGTGTTATGATTCGTAAAAGTCAAAGTCACTTGGTATACGTTGTGGTCATGGTCAGTGGGACATGCCTGTTGGAAAGCAAAATCTGAAAAGATAAGTCTCTCGGAGAATACTTGAGATCTCTATAACGGTTCAGGTCCTCCATCAAACCATCTTGACCAACAGCTCTTGGGACTACCCGTTGGGACCGAACGGTCAAGAGATCCCCTAATAAAGTGACGCGTTTCACCCACGTCCGGCTAGCGGGAAGAAGCCGTTGCAAATCCCTTTGTCCTATTCTGTCCATATATACCTAGGATGTTCATTCCCTTTAATTCAGCTAGAACAGTTCTATCCATCCTGTTCCCTTTGGTCCGCGGCTTTGCCGCCATACTCTCGCTCTGTTCACTCCTACCGTCTTTCGCCCATCACTCTCTCCTCGTAGCTCTTCGCTTCGTCACCTTTGGTCCTTCGCTCAACCTCATCAAGTCACTCACTTCGCTCTCCTCTCCTCCTGACTACCTCATACCCTCGGCGCTTCGCCTCTCCAAGACTCTGCGAGTAACGCCTTGGGCTCGCACTCACCTTTCTGCTTCTGCACTTTGTTACCAAGCTCCTGCATGGTTCATTGCTTCTGCTTGCTTCTGATCCTGCCGCGTCCATTCCTTGCGTTCTTCTTACATGGTATCAGAGCATCAGGCAACATCACCTGGTGTCCTGTGACTAAGTCACCATTCTGCCACCATCACTGCTTCCCCTCTCGGGTCTGCACTCCTCCGCCACCGTCACCACCACCTTGCACCTCTCCGCCTCCTCAGCAGCTGACATGAGCATTACCGCTTGAAGTGCTCCTTGCGCTGAAGAAACGTCTTGTCATCCTGAGAAAGCCCTGCGTCCATTCCGTACCCGTAGTGGACAATTGGTGACCTGTCGTCCACAATAGTCGCAAGCAGCTCCCGAGCCGCCACCCACCGTCAACTTCCGAGAAGCTTCCCGCCATCTGCAATGTGCTACCTCTCATCACCTCAGCCGCCGCAAGTGCCTCTGCCTTCCTCACATCCCCTCGTCAGCCGTCTCTACTGCATCAACCTCAACCTCTTCAGCTCCTCTGCATTCTCCCTCTCGAGCCGCATCCTCGCACCGCCTTCTCATGTTGTCAACAGCAGCAGCATACCTCTCGCCGTCAGGATATCGGACACCACAAGTCTTCATGCTCCCATTGCAAGCCAACTGTGGAACAAGCCATCACTTTCCTGACATCAGCGAACCAGTGTCCCTGCTCGCCGCATGACTTCCACCGCTGCAGCCAACTACCTCTTGCCGTCAGGACATCGGACGCTGCCAGACTTCATGCCCGTCGGTCTCGGGCCAGCTGGGGAACACGCCGTCACTCTCCTGGAAAGAAGAGTACTTAGCCGCCTCACTCGCGCTCACTACCGCGCCGCCTCCCTTCTTACCATCTCTTGCCTGACGCAACCTCCATCCTCCACCTCCGCCACGCCCTCATCTTCCTCATCAGCCTCTCACTCCTTCATCTTTGTGTCATCCTCATCTTCATCTATTGCCTTAAGCCCTCCTCGTCATTACCACTCCAGCCTCCTGCCTCAACTCAACCTCATCTTCCTTCCTCGTGTCGCCCATCATCATCTGCATCGTTCGCGCCGCCTCTCCATCAGCCTTCCCCAGCAGCCTTCGTCATTAGCGCACGTGGTTCCGCCCCTGCGCCCACTCAGCCATCAGCTTCCACAGCTTCCTCTTCGCTTCAGCTTCATCCTCCGCTTGGCCCAAGGATCCGCCCGGTCGCATCGCCCTTTCCACGATGACCTGCGCCCACGTCAAAACTCTCCGCAGCGCACGTGGTTCGCACCTGCGCCCAATCCTACTTTATCCGCTCCCGTCTGCTTATTATCCGCATGTGTGGCCAGCACAAGGACCTGCACAAGCTGACTGCCCGCTTTGCAGCAGCCTGCACTCACGCCGACAGCAGATTTCTCACGGCGCGTTGGCAACCGCCTTCTCCTTGCCACATCCTATCCCTATATTACAGCAGCACACATGGTTTCGCCCCTGCACCCACTCCTCCTCTCAACATTCTTCCACCATCATCTCCTCTCATTGTCGACACTGCACACAGATTCGCTTGGTCGCATTGCCCGTTTCGCGGTAACCCGTGCTCACACCGAAAACATCAGCAGCGCACGTGGTTTCAGCCCTGCGCCCACCTCGTTGTTCAGCACTTCTCAGCCATCATCTGCCTGCATCATCCACTCAGTGGCATCAAGGATCCGCCCAGTCACCTCACGCGTCGTGACGACGAGTGCCTTTGTCAAGATTATCGCAGTGCACGTGGTTTCAGACCCGCGCATCCACCACCATCTCAGCATCCCCTCCCCTGCAGTAGCCTCCTTCCTCTCCTCAACCTAGTTATTCCCACCTCCCTCCTCTCAAGTCGAGTCAACCTGACCTCTCCAAGACCGTGTTCCTATGGTATCGGACACCACTTCTCTCACTGCTCCTTGTCAAGCTAATGAGTGGAACAAGCCGTCACTCCACCAGACCCTACCTTGGACGAAGGAAGCTCGTCTCCACCTCCCTACAGGGACACAAAAGATCAGCTGTGGCAGAGCTTCTCCTGTGACTGGCACAGTGTCATCCCTTCCTCTCATCCCTTCTCTCACTTCCTCACATGGTTCTCTCCTGGGAGACATGTGCCATGCTCGAAGAATATGGAAGAAATGTCATTGGTTGAGAAGACCAAGTTCTTACCTTGGCACGAAGAACCCCCATCAACCAATACAACATGGCGCAGCTCCTCACTGGACAGTACGAACATCTTCCCTTGCCATATCACCCCATCCCAGACTACGACGTTACCTTCTTCAATGTCTACCGTCTGCTTTGGGAGCGGCTCCATCCTTCTTATCTTCATCACCAACTGAAGACCAACTCTATCCCAGATATGTGGCATCGTATCCTGCAGCAAGCCTGGAGAAAACTGTGGGTTACAACCACGTGCCAGGACAACGACAGTTTTGCAGACATTAGTGAAAGAGTGCATGTTATGCGCCACACCTCTCGCCCCTTTACAGCACAATCATGGGCAAGTCAGGTGTACAAGGATCTGTAGCCCGAACTCCTACATGGCTACGGAATCACTGATGTCCTACTTGGAAATCTGACCTACCTGGGGCCAACAGTTTCCGATGAAACCCTTTGCCTCTACCAGCAGTAGATTAACCAGGAAATCAAGGAAGGACTCAAACGGGTCCTCGGACAAAGACTTCATCAGCTGGTAGATGAATTCCCTTCTGACCTCGGGGAAATGTGGAACAACCTCCTGATACATTGTGGAGTGGAACGCTCACCCATGTGGGAGGACGTCTACTACCACTAACACAATAGGTCACTCTCCTCCAACCTTGTCAGATTCACGGGGGGTGTTGGAAAGCAAAAACCGACAAGATAAGTCTCTCGGAGAATATCCAAGCTCTCAATACCGGCTCAGGTCCTCCACCAAACCAACTTGACCAACAGCTCATGTGACTACCCGTTGGGACCGAACGGTCAAGAGATCCCCTAAAAAAGTGACTTGTGTCATCCGCGTCCGGCTAGCGGAAAGAAGCCGTTACAAATCCTTTTGTCTTGTTCTGTCCATATACACCGAGGATGTTCATTCCCTCGAGTTCAACCAGAAGAGTTCTGTCAATCATGTTCCCTTTGGTTCCGCGGCTTCGCCGCCATACTCTCACTCTGCTCCCTCCTACCGCTTTTTGCCCGTCACTCTCTCCTCGCAGCTCTTCACTTTGTCACCTTCGGTCCTTCGCTCAACCTCATCACGTCACTTGCTTCGCTCTCCTCTCCTCTTGTCTACCTTGGAGCCCCGGCGCCTCACCTCTCTCAAGGCTGTGCGACTAACTCCTTGGGCCTGCACTCACCTTTCTGCTTCCGTCACTCCACTACCAAGCTCCTGCATGGTTCATTGCTTCTGCTTGCTTTAGCTCCTGCGGCGTCCATTCCTTGCATTCTTCTGACAATGCCAACTTTGTCAAGGCATTGCGCACAATAGCCACACTGAGCCACCAGAATTCCACCTTTTTTATATCTGCAAGATCATGCCTAGTACATCTGCATTGTGATTGGACACTCTGGCCGTGACTGACTCGTGTTATCATCAATAGAAGTAAAAGTCACTTGGATACATTTGTGGTCATGGTCAGTTGCACATGCCAACTTTATCAAGGCAATGTGCACAGTAGCCACACCGAGCCACCAGTATTCTACCTTGTTTTTAACTGCAAGGTCATGCCCAGTATATCTGTACTATGACTGGACACTCTGACCGTGGCTGACTCATGTTATGATTCATAGCCGTTTAAGGTACTTGGTAAACTTTGTGGTCGTAATCAGTGGCACATGCCAACATTGTCAAGGCATTGCGCACAATAGCCGTGCCAAGCCACCAGTTTTTTACCCTGTTCATACCTGCAAGGTTATGCATATTGGATCTGCACTGTGATTGGACACTATGAACAACTGACTCGTGTTATGATTCGTACAAGTTAAAGTCACTTGGTAAACTTTGTGGTCATGGTCAGTGGCACATGCCAACTTTGTCAAGACATTGCGAACAATAGCCGTACCAAGCCACCAGTATTTTACCTTGTTTATACCTGCAGGGTCATGCCCAGTATATCTGCACTGTGATTGGACACTCTGACCGTGGCTGACCCGTGTTATGATCAGTAGAAGTAAAAGTCACTTGGATACATTTGTGGTCATGGTCAGTGGCACATACCAACTTTGAAAAGGCATTGCACACAATAGCCACACCGAGCCACCAGTATTCTACCTTGTTTGTACCTGCAAGATCATGCCCAGTATATGTGCACTGTTATTGGACACTCTGACCGTGGCTGACTCGTGTTATGATCAATAGCAGTAAAAGTCACTTGGATACATTTGTTGTCATAGTCAGTGGCACATGCCAACTTTGTCAAGGCATTGCGCACAATAGCCATTCCGAGCAACCAGTGTTATACCTTGTTTGTACTTGCAAGGTCATGCCCAGTATATATGCACTGTGATTGGACACTCTGACCGTGGCTGACTCGTGTTATGATTCATAGCCGCTTAAGGTACTTGGTAAACTTTGTCATCATGGTTAGTGGCACATGCCAACTTTGTCAAGGCATTGTGCACAATAGCCGTGCTAAGCTACCGGCTCTTTACCTTGTTTTTACCTGCAAGGTCATGCACATTAGATGTGCGCAGTGATTGGACACTCTGATCGTGGCTGACTCGTGTTATGCTTCATTTCCGTTTAAGGTACATGGTAAACTTTGTGATCATGGTCATGGGCACATGCCAACTTTGTCAAAGCATTGTGCACAATAGCCGTGCCAAGCCACCAGTATTCTACCTTGTTTATACCTGCAAGGTCATGCCTAGTATATCTGCACCGTGACTGGACACTCTGACCGTGGGTGACTCGTGTTTTGATTCATAGCCGTTTAAGGTACTTGGTAAACTTTGTGGTTATGGTCAGTGGCACATGCCAGCTTTTTCAAGGCATTGTGCACAACAGCGACACTGAGCCACCAGTATTGTACCTTGTTTGCACCTGCAAGAGCATGCCTAGTATATCTGCACTATTATTGGACACTCTGATCGCGGCTGACTTGTGTTATGATCAATAGAAGTAAAAGTCACTTGGATTCATTTGTGGTCATGGTCAGTGGCACATGCCAACTTTGTCAAGGCATTGCACACAGTAGCCACATCGAGCCACCTGTATTATACCTTGTTTGTAACTGCAAGATCATGCCTGGTACATCTGCATTGTCATTGGACACTCTGACCGTGGCTGACTCGTATGATGATGAATAGAAGTAAAAGCTACTTGGATACATTTGTTGTCATGGTCAGTTGCACATGCCAACTCTGTCAAGGCATTGTGCACAATAGACACACCGGGCCACCAGTATTCTACCTTGTTTTGAACCTGCAAGATCATGCCTAGTACACCTGCACTGTGATTGGACACTCTGACCGTGGTTGACTCGTGTCATGATCAATAGAAAAAAAAGTCAATTGGATACATTTGTGGTCATGGTCAGTGACACATGCCAACTTTGTCAAGGCATTGTGCACAATAGCCATACCGAGCCACCAGTCATTTACCCTATTGATCTTTAATTTTGATATTTTTTTGGGTGAAGTGCTCAACGAAAATGTATTTTTGCCGAATTAGTTAAGTGCACCCTAAATAATGATTACAGGGTCAAATCGCATACTTATTCAGACATGAACGTCCGGAGTCTATACCTCTACAAATTAATCATAATCAGGCTCCCAGGTGTGTCATTATCATAGTATTCTCATCGAATTTATTCAAGCCCACGAAAAATTGTCGCACGCAGCGAAGAACGTGTGGGCACTTAATTTATGACGACAGAATGTAGACGACATGCAAGACGTGCGTCGTGCATTGAATGAAGTACACATAGTATATGTTAAAAACAAGGAGAGAGCTAACAACCAGCCCCTCACAGAGTTTCATCCTCCTCCTCCAACTCCTCCGTAGCAAAAAGCAGCTCTCCGACATGAGGAGCAGCCTCACGCTGGAACTCAGGGGTAAAAACACTCGTGAAGTTTGCTCTTGCCCATGTCCCCTTCACTAAATCCTCACTAGCAATGTGCTTCCATGCCTCGTGGAACCATCCACATGCTTCCTCTTTGAGGAGGCTCATGCCCACGGTGATGGACAAGCCCGCCGCAGTGCGCGCAGTTCCCCATGCTGCATACAATTCTTCGACCTTGTTCTTCAGCGGCCGCATGATGTCCACATCGCACAGCTGCGCCTTTGAAGTGCAGCCAGGCGGAACATAGCATGTCCGCATGTATGGGTAGTTTGATTGCAGCCTGTCCTGGAAGCTTGCGCAAGCATGCGGGTGCCAAGCATCCAGGATGAGAAGCATGTCCGTCTTTCCAGCCTCCATGCGCAATTCACCACACATGCGGTTGTAGTACGGCACCACGATGGACCGGACCCATTCGCGGGTCGTGTCGCCGTTCGCCCAGTGGTTTGGGGTGAACGTCAAGCACGCACTAGCATCAGTCAACTGCTGCGCATGCGGCCCGCGTGGGAGGCAACGCTTGGTCTTGCCACCATAGATGAGTTATAGCGGCAGCACGGCGCCCGTCATGCTGACGATTACGAGGGTAGTGATCTGCCGTTTGTCGTCAAGCCCGATGATGCCAACGTCTTTGCTCCCTGTCGGTGCGTACGTGTGGTCGGTGGAGGGCATCAGTTGGATGCCGGTATGGTCAGCGTTAATCACAAAAAAAAGGCTTGCTGCCGTACAGTGCCGCCATGACTGCAGCACATTGGTGGAACTTGAGCACGCGGGCCTCCCAGTCAGCGGGTAGTTTCTGCGCTGTAGTCGTACCACAGCGCCACGACCACCCAAGTTCTGTCTTTACAAATTTCCTCACCCATGGATGGCCAAAAGCTCACGGACCCAGCTTGACGAGCACATCGGGCGCATGAGATGCGATGACGTCCCGAACCTGCTGGCGGATGATTTTGGAGTTGAGGGCGTTACCGGCTTCACGAGCTTCCAACACCCTTTTTTTTATGTCCGAAACGGTTTCCGGACGAGTAGCCAACCATGCCTTCTTTCCGCCATGGCCATGCTTGCGCTTCCTTTTGGCAGAGATGGGTGTCGACATTGTAGCCCCCAAAGATGCCACCACCGCATCCTTGTACTGAGGTTTCAGTACAAGTGTTCCTGTCTCAAACCAGCCGGCGACGGTGGAGGGAGCCAGCCGATCGTAGACGCAAAATCCGTCTGGGGTACGGAAAGTTTTCCGCAGATGCATCACTGCTCCATACGCCATTGTTTTCAGCTTCATCGCCTTGTAAATCTAGCGGAAATGGCCGGAGCCAAACCAGTCAGCATACGGGCCCCTCTTCCTGCTGCTGGTCGTGCCGCTGCTGGATTCTGTAGATGTCGTTGCATAGGATGGCTGCAGAGCCATGCATGCCGTGTTGGTGCTGTCATCGGTCTCTTGGTCACTGTCTGATGAGCAGTCGCTGCTTACGCTGCTCTCGCTGCTGCTGTTGACGGGGACCACGTTGCTGTCACTGTGGCTGCCGTAGTCGCATGCAGCTCCAGTGGCCGGTTCCTGGATTTGCAGAGCGCCCGTGCGACTACGGGTGACAGAGACATGATGTTTCAGAGGGTCGACATCACCGACCTTCACCCTTCCCTTCTCTTCCTACGTGGGCGGACGGCGAACAGGTGGCGGGTCCTCGCACTTGCAGGCGGCAGCAGCTTCGTGATCGCGAGAGCACCCAATGCCCTCGTCCATACGCCGCTGGCGGGTCCCGTCACTGTTGGAGCACAGGATGAGAGGCACGTTGGCGGGTAGAGAGAGGGTTGAAGCCACAGACTTCACTTCTTCGTCGTACATAGAAGTGGTGGCGCATGCAGGTCGGGGTGCCTTGGTGTCATCGGCCGAAGCAAGGACTTGGACCTTGCGGGGACGTCCGACAGGCCTCTTAGGGGGAGGCGGACGCGCGGGCGGGCCATGGCGGACAGCGTGCGCCAAACAGCGCGCACGTTCTTTGGGAGACACCTTTTGCAGGAAGCGATCCATGAGTGAGGACGTAGCGGCTACGGTAGTGACAAATGGCAGCTGAACTGACAAGTGTCTGATTTGGGTCATCGCTTTACGCAGATCGCGTAGCATCAGCAAACCGCACACCATGGGACCACTTTTTCGATGTTCACATATTTCCACGGTCCAGGATTCAACGGATGCACGTCTCCAGCCAACAATTTGATGCGCAGTTTGAGCGACCCACGTTAAGAGCGGCTCCGTAAACGACGGACAGCCGACTGCTGCTCACATGTTCTTGCTCCTCTCAGCATCGATCTGGTTCGACGCCGAAAGTCAAGAACACCATTTTTCGTTCGACGAAAGAAAAAAAACCCACCTAAATAACTCGTCACCCAAAAACCATGAACGAATGTAAAGAACACTTAAATAGCAATTTTGATAAAATTGAAATTAAAGATCAGTAGGGTACCTTGTTTATACCTGCAAGGTCATGCCTAGTATATCTGCACTCTAACTGGACACTCTGATCGTGGTTGACTTGTGTTATGATTCATAGCCTTTTAAGGTGTTTGGTAAACGTTGTGGTCATTGTTAGTGGCACATGCCAACTTTTTCAAGGCATTGCGCATACTAGCCACACCGAGCCACCAGTATTCTACCTTGTTTGTACCTGCAAGGTCATGCCAAGTATATCTGCAATGTGATTGGACACTCTGACCGTGGCTGACTCGTGTTACAAAATGTAGAAGTTAAAGGCACTTGGTAAACTTTGTGGTCATTGTCAGTGGCACATGCCAACTTTGTCAAGGCATTACGCACAATATCCAAAACGAGCCACCAGTATTGTACCTTGTTTGCACTTGCAAGATCATGCCTAGTACATCTGCAGTGTGATTGGACACTCTGATCGTGGCTGACTCGTGTTATGATCAATAGATGTAAAAGTCACTTTGATACATTTGTGGTCATGGTCAGTGGCACATGCCAGCTTTGTCAAGGCATTGCACACAATAGCCATACGGAGCCACCTGTAATCTACCTTGTTTATACCTGCAAGGTCATTCGTAGTACATCTGCATTGTGATTGGACACTCTGACCGTGGCTGACTCGTGTTATGATTCACAGCCGTATAAGGCACTTGGTACACTTTGTGGTCATGGTTTGTGGCACATGCCAACTTTGTAAAGGCATTGCGCACAATAGCCGTGCCAAGCCACCGGTTTTTTACCTTGTTTATACCTGCAAGTTCAAGCCCAATACATCTGAACTGTGATTGGGCACTCTGACCGTGGCTGACTCGTGTTACGATCAATATAGGTAAAAGTCACTTGGATACATTTGTGGTCATGGTCAATGGCACATACCAACTTCGTCAAGGCATTGCACAAAATAGCCACAAGGAGCCACCAGTATTCTACCTTGTTTGCCCCTGCAAGATCATGCCTAGTACATATCCACTGTGATTGGACACTCTGACCGTGACTGACTCATGGTATGATTCATAGCCGTTTAAGTTACTTGGTAAACGTTGTGGTCATGGTCAGTGGGGACAGTATTGTGAGGCTTCAGGGGTATGCCACGAGCGAGCTTATGGTGCTGACGATAACAAGTTCTGAGCAGATTGGCAGTAAGAGGTTATGGAGCTGAGCGATGCGAGCGAGGTAGACGACTGAAGGAAGGAGGCAATGACGGTTGCGAGGAAAGGTAAAGGAAATGATTGATTGATAGAATAGCAGAAGCTTAAGAGGATACAAATCTAGAGTGCCTAAAGTAGTGTACTCGGTCTCGGTAGAACTCTTGCGAGGTGGAAGCGCTAGCTCGTCTAATGTGAGCGCAATGGCGATGGTTTCACCGCAGCAAACTTTGTCGAGTTTCTCCGAGTCTTCAGGTCGTGGCATTGTTGGTCCACGTATCTCATTTGTACGTGTCCGCTGAGATTTGTGCAGTTCTGTTTATTGCATATGCTCGGATGTGCTCCGGTCTCTTCGCTGGTTTCTCTTCTTTATTTACGACACCCCCTGTGAAGGGGAACCAGCGTGGAAGCTTCAGATGTCTTTGGTTCTGAGACCTAGAAGGTATACCAGGGTTGCATGTTGTGCCTAGTCTAGGGCTTTGGTGAAGATGTCAGCCCTGTTAGCCTTTGAGGCCACATGCTGAACCAGGAGCTCTTTTTCCTGCATCTTCTTCCTGATGAAGAAGTAGCGCAGCTCAATGTGCTTGGTTTGTCCATGGTAGACTGGATTCTCTGTGAGAGCGAGGGTGCTCCGATTGTCGCACCATAAGACCGGAAGTGATTGCAGATATCCAAGGTCCTACTGCAGGTGTTTCAGCCAGATGGCTTCTTGGGCAGCCATGGTACCTGCATATAGTTTTTCTTCACAGGAGGAGAGTTAGACAGAAGAGGAGATGGTGGATCGCCAGCTGATCAATCCGGAGCCAAGGTGAAAGCCGTAACCCTGTGATGACTTTCGGTTGGCTTGGTCATCAGCCCAGGAGGAGTCACTGTATCCCTCTAGTGTAATTGGCTAAGTACCGCCCAGCTTAAGATAGAAAGATGCGGTTTCTCCTAGATACGTGAGAACTCGCTTTGCTGCCTTCCAGTGCTGGTCACTGTGATTTCCATCTCCAACATATCGTGACAAAACCCTGAGAGGGAAGGGGAGGTCAGGTCGAGTGCAGACCATTGCATACATCGGGGATCCCACCTATTTAGGATGGGGTTCTGGGGAAGGCGATGAGACTGTGTATGCTGGTGAGGTGAGTTTGTGGTCCACTGTCATGGGGATTGGAGCCCCATTGCTGTGCTCGAGCCCAAAGTGCTTCAGGAGTGTAGCAATATAGGGCTCTTGAGAGAGAGTGACGGGTCGCCTTTCCCGATCCCTCTTGATGTCAATCCCCAGGTAATGGGTCAGTTCCCCAAGGTTTTTCATGGTAAACCATCCCATAAGTGCTTTCTTTAGACCCTGGAGAGCACCGGGATTGTTGGAGGCGAGAGCGAGGTCGTCCACGTAGGCCAGAATATAGGTCTGCTCATCAGGGCATGAACGGAGGAAATGATTGGGATCGGCAGTGGAGACTGTGAATCCCAGGGCAAGGAGATTTGCTCGAATCTTAGCATGCCATTCCCGAGGAGATTGTTTGAGGCCATAGACTGGACTACAGCTTCCAGACAGTGTTGGGCTGGTCTGGAGTGTAGCCTTCGGGACACGCCAGGTAGATAGTTTTGTGCAGATCTCCTTGGAGAAAGGCAGTGGACATATCCATGGAATGCAGTCCCACATCTTCAGTGGGTGCAATGTACAGCAGGGCTCGTAGAGTGGTCAGCTTGGCAGTGGGTGAGAAGGTGTCAAAGAAGTCCACGCCGTATCGCTGTGTTAATCCCTTTGCCACATAGCGAGCCTTCAGTTTTATTGGCTTCCCCAGATGAGTCTTGACACGGAAGACCCATTTGCCTGCTACCACATTGGTGTGGGGTGGTCAATGAACATCAGTTTAGGTGGAGGTTGCTTTGAAGGAGGCCAGTTCCTTCGCAATGGCGGTCCGCCAGTGGTCTGCTTGGGGCCCATTCACGGCCTCAGCATATGTGCTGGGGGTAGCAATGGGAGCTGTGGTGATGGTGGTACTGAGAAGAGGAATGGGCGAATAGCGTCGGAGCCGAGTATGCATGGGCGGAGTTGGTCGACGAAGGATGTTGAGACCATCTCCGGCTGCAATCCAGGACGGCAGGAAGGAGGTTCGAAGGAGTTCAACATGACGATCTTCCTGGATGTTAAGGTCTCCATCTCTGTCGGTCATGGTGATAAGAGAGGCTGCTGTTCTGTTTCTAGAGGACCGACGAAGCACTGGTTCTGCTGCTGGTACAATTCTTGAGGTAGGTGTCCAAGATGCTACAACTGCTGCAGACCCTTCTGTGTTTGCTGCTTATGTTGTTGGTGCTGATACTGTTGCGGCTGGAGGGGGAACTGCTGCTATTGAGGGAAGTGGACGCCCGAGGGGTGGATTATGTTCAGAGATGGTTTCATAGTCATTGTCAGGAGTGAGAGGAGTGAGAGGCGGGAACGAGACTGATTGTGATTGAGTAGGAGAGTGTGTGGGAGACGGTGGTGGTGGAGTAGATGCTGTTGGAGGGGTTGCTGGCGTGGATGGAGCGACTGGTGGAGGAAAGATGGTCGGAGCTGTAGGTTGTTTGGGGAAGAGTGTCCAGGTAAGAGGAGTAGTGGAGATGGACGCGGATTGACGGAAGAAGGGAGTAATTTTGTCAAAATGGACATCTGTGCTGCAGGTTTCCCATTTGAGTTCGGGCTCATACAACAGGTAGCCAGAGGAGTTGAGGGCGAACCCAACGAACATGCGGCGCGTGGCTCGTGGTCCAACTTTGGAGAGATGCGCGTGAGCTCTGTCAGCTTTGTTGAGCAGGACGTAGGCTGTAGAGCCCCAGACTCAGAGTTTGGAGACATCTGGCTTGTATCCCAGCCAGAATTCTGCTGGTGTGATGTCAGGAAGATGCTTGGCTGGATAATAGTTGTGTACTCCGGTGGCATAACGGAGTGCATAGGTCCAGAACGTTTCCGATGCTCCCGCATGCACACGGAGAGTGCGAGTGAGGGCGACCAGGATCCCATTATGTCTTTCTACCACTCCGTTCTGCTCTGGTGCTTCTGGTACACTCATCTCATGTCCAATGCCGTGCTCTGCCAGGAATTCACGAAGTTCATGAGACAGGAATTCACCACCTCTGTCTGTCCAATTTTTCCCAATGGACCGTTTGAGGCGACTCATTTGATACTTTGCCCACTTGATGAACGCAGGCTTGGCATCAGCTTTGGATTTGACAGGGATCGTGGCACCAAAGTAAGAAAGGTCGTCCACAATGGCGAGGAATTACTCATAGCCTTGAAGAGAGGTGGGGCAAATTGGTCCCAAAAGGTCCATGTGGAGGATGTCAAGAGGTTTTGCTGCCTGGGCAGCTTGAGGAGGGTGAGGAGATGCTTTCAGTTTGCCAAGACTGCAGGCAGTGCAAGGTGGTCCTGCGAGACGGGTTATAGGAGACAGGGGTGGCAGGCCTTTCACCATATTTTTTTCCTGAAGACAGAGAAGCGCATTAAAGTTTGGATGACCAAGGCGGTGATGATGCAAGAGCAGAGGATGAGAGAGGCTGCGGCAATCACAGGTGCAGGGCTGAGCATCAGTTTTGACGGCAAAGATTGCTGTTGTGCGGGGAATCTGCAATCGATAGAGGTTATTGCGCACGGTGAAGGTTGCCAGTGATTTGTTGTCAGCTGTCGTCAGTTGGACCTCCGACCCGTAGGCGGGGAAGAAGATGTTCACTCCCTCCTTCTGAAGTTGATGAACTGAGAGGAGATTGGGTCAAAGGTGAGGGGTGTGGTAGCTCCGGGTCTGTCCACTTGGTGCTGCCGGAGACGAGAGTGTAGTGGAGTAGTGGCAGAGCAATGTCATTCCCTTGGTTGCACCAGTGATAGTTACTGGTGTTGGCAGCGGTGTGGTGACATCATCATCTTTGAGTGCATGAATGACACACCCTGAATCGAGGACTTGTTTGATGTAGAGGGAGTCTGATATCTGAAGAAGTGACAGCGGAGGATGTTCTCCATCTTGAATGGAGATTTGGGCGATGTCCAGGAAGGAGGGCTCAGTTGCGGAGTCATCGTCCGCATTGTCCTTGTCAGGCGCGGCGCGCGACGGAAGTAGGCGAACGACCACAGTTGCAACTGCAAAAACGATGACTGGAATCATGGTGACCGGGTAACCAGGGCTGGAAACCTAGGGCTCTGATACAGTGTATGGATTGTGAGGCTTCAGGGGTGCGCCACAAGCGAGCTTACGGTGCTGACAAAAGCAAGTTATGAGCAGATTAGCAGTAACAGGTTATGGAGCAAAGCGATGCGAGTGAGGTAGACGACTGAAGGAAGGAGGCAATGACAGTTGCAAGGAAAGGTGAAGGAAATGATTGATTGATAGAATAGCGGAAGCGAAAGAGGATACAAATGTAGACTGCCTAAAGTAATGTACTCGGTCTCGATAGAACCCCTGCGGGGTGGAAGCGCTAGCTCGTCTATTGCGAGCAACCTGTGGCGATACTTTCACCGCAGCGCAACTTGTCGAGTTTCTTCGAGTCTTCAGGTCATGCCATTGTTGGTCCACGGATCTCATTCGTGCGTGCCCATTGAGATTCGTGCAGTTTTGTTTGTTGCGTATGCTCGAATTTGCTCCGGTCTCTTCGCTGGTTTCTCTTCTTTATTTCCGACAAGTGGCACATGCCAACTTTATAAAGGCATTGCGCACAATAGCCACACCGAGCCACCAGTATTGTACCTTGTTTTCACCTGCAAGATCATGCCTAGTAAATCTGCACTGTTATTGGACACTCTGACCGTGGCTGACTCGTGTTATGATCAATAGAAGGATAAGTCACTTGGATACATTTGTGGTCATGGTCAGTGGCACACGCCAACTTTGTCAAGGCCTTGCGCACAACAGCCACACCGAGCCATGAGTATTCTACCTTGTTTATACCTATAAGGTCATGTATATTAGGTCTGCACTGTGATTGGACACTCTGACCATGTCTGACTGGTGTTATGATTTGTAGAAGTTAAATTCACATGGTAAACTTTGTGGTCATGGTCAGTGGCATATGCCAAATGTCTCAAGGCATTGCGCACAAAAGCCACACCGAGCCACCAATATTCTACCTTGTTTGTACCTGCAAGATCATGCCCCGTATGTGTGCACTTTGATTGGACACTCTGACCGTGGCTGACTCGTGTTATGATTCATAGCCGTTTAAGGTACTTGGTAAACTTTGCAGTCATGGTCAGTGGCACATGCCAACTTTGTCCAGGCATTGCGCACAATAGCCACAACGAGCCACCAGTATTCTATATTGTTTGTACCTGCAAGGTCATGCCCAGTACATCTGCACCGTGAATGGACACTCTGGCTGTGGCATACTCGTGTTATGATTCGTAGAAGTTAAAGTCACTTGGTAAACTTTGTGGTAATGGTCAGTGGCACATGTCAACTTTGTCAAGGCATTGCGCACAATAGCCACACCGAGCCACCCGTATTCTACCTTGTTTACACCTGCAAGATCATGCCTAGTACATTTGCACTTTGATTGGACACTCTGACCGTGGGTGACGCATGTTCTGATTCATAACCGTTTAAGGCACTTGGTAAACTGTGTGGACATGATCAGTGGCACATGCCAACTTTGTCAAGGCATTGCGCACAATAGCCGTGTCAAGCCACCGGTATTTTACCTTGTTTATACCTGCAAGGTCATGCATATTAGATTTGCACTGTGATTGGGCACTCTGACCGTGGCTGACGCGTGTTACGATTCGTATAAGTTAAAGTCACTTGGTAAACGTTGTGGTCATGGTCTGTGGCATAATAGCCACACCGAGCCACCAGTATTCTACCTTGTTTGTACCTGCAAGATCATGCCTAGTACATCTGCACTGTGATTGGACACTCTGACCGTGGCTGACTCGTGTTATGATTCATAGCCGTTTAAGGTACTTGGTAAACTTTGTGGTCATGGTCAGTGGCACATGCGAACTTGGTCAAGGCATTGTGCACAAAAGCTGTGCCAAGCCAACGGATTTTTACCTTGCTCATGCCTGCAAGGTCATGCATATTAGATGTGCACTGTGATTGGACACTCTGAATGTGGCTGACTCGTGTTACGATTCGTAGAAGTTAAAGTCACTTGGTAAACGTTGTCGTCATGGTCAGTGGCACATGCCAACTTTGTCAACGCATTGCGCACAATAGCCATGCCAAGCCACCGGTTTTTTACCTTGTGTATACCTGCAAGGCCATGCATATTAGATTTGCACTGTGATTGGGCACTCTGACCGTGGCTGACTTGTGTTACGATTCGTATAAGTTAAGGTCACTTGGTAAACTTTGTGGTCATGGTCAGTGGCACATGCCAACTTTGTCAAGTCATTGCACACAACAGCCACACCGAGACACCAGTATTCTACCTTGTTTTTACCTGCAAGATCATGCCTAGTACATCTCCACTGTGATTGGACACTCTGACCGTGGCTGACTCGTGGTATGATCAATAGAAGTAAAAGTCACTTGGATACATTTGTGGTCATGGCCAGTGGCACATGCCAACGTTTTCAAGGCATTGCGCACAAAAGCCACACCGAGCCACCAGTATTCTACCTTGGTTATACCTGCAAGATCATGCCTAGTACATCTGTACTGTGATTGGACACTCCGACCGTGGCTGACTCGTGGTATGAGTCATAGCCGTTTAAGGTACTTGGTAAACTTTGTGGTCATGGTCAGTGGCACATGCCAACTTTGTAAAGGCATTGTGCACAATAGCCGTGCCAGGCCACCGATTTTTTTACCCCGTTTATACCTGCAAGGTCATGCCTAGTACATCTGAACTGTGATTGGGCACTCTGACTGTAGCTGACTTGTGTTACAATTTGTAGAAGTTAAAGTCACTTGGTAAACTTTGTCATCATGGTCATTGGCACATGGCAACTTTGTCAAGGCATTGCGCACAATAGCCATTCCGAGCCACCAGTATTCTACCTTGTTTGAATCTACGAGATCATGCCTAGTACATCTGCACTGTGATTGAACACTCTGACCGTGGCCGACTCGTGTTATGATCAATAGATGTAAAAGTCACTTGGATACATATGTGGTCATGGTCAGTGGCACATGCCAACTTAGTCAAGGCATTGCGCACAATAGCCACACCGAGCCACCAGTATTCTACCTTGTTTATTCCTGCAAGGTCATGCCAAGTATATCTGCACTGTGATTAGACACTCTGCGCGTGGCTAACTCGTGTTATGATTCATAGCCGTTTAGGGTACTTGGTAAACTTTGTGGTCATGGTCAGCGGCACATGCCAACTTTGTCAAGGCATTGTGCACAAAAGCCGTGCCAAGCCACCGGTTTTGTACCTTGCGTATACCTGCAAGGTCATGCCTATTACATCTGAACTCTGATTGGGCCCTCTGACTGTGGCTGAGTCGTGTTACGATTCATAGAAGTTAAAGTCACTTGGTAAACTTTGCGGTAATGGTCAGTGGCACATGCCAACTTTGTCAAGGCATTGCGCACAATAGCCACACCGAGCCTCCAGTATTCTACCTTGTTTGCACTTTCAATATCATGCCTACTATATCTGCACTGTGACTGGACACTCTGGCCGTGGCTGACTCGTGTTATGACCAATAGAAGTAAACGTCACTTGGATACATTTGTGGTCATGGTCAGTGGCACATGCCAACTTTGTCAAGGCCTTGCACATAAAAGCCACGCCGAGCCACCAGTATTCTACATTGTTTATACCTTTAAGGTCATGCTTAGTATATCTACACTGTGATTGGACATTCTGAGCGTGGCTGACTTGCGTTATGATTCATAGCAATTTAAGATTCTTGGTAAACGTTGTTTTCATGGTCAGTGGCTCATGCCAACTTTGTCAAGCCATTGCGCAGAATAGCCGTGTCAAACCACCGGTTTTTTACCTTGTTTATACCTGCAAGATCATGCCTAGTACATCTGAACTGTGATTAGGCACTCTGACTGTGGCTGACTCGTTTTACAATTCGTAGTAGTTAAGGTCACTTGGTAAACTTTGTGGTCATGGTCAGTGGCACATGCCAACATTGTCAAGACATTGCCCACAAAAGCCTATTGAGCCACCAGTATTCTACCTTGTTTGAACCTTCAAGATCATGCCTAGTACATCTGCACTGTTATTGGACACTCTGACTGTGGCTGACTCGTGTTAGGATCAATAGATGTAAAGGTCACTTGGATGTATTTGTGGTCATGGTCAGTGGCACATGCCAACTTTCTCAAGGCATTCCACACAATAGCCACACCGAGCTACCAGTATTCTACCTTGTTTATACCTGCAAGGTCATACCTGCACTGTGATTGAGCACTATGCCCGTGGCTGACTCGTGTAATGATTCATAGCCGTTACTTGGTAAACTCTGTGGTCATGGTCAGTGGCACATGCCAACTTTGTCAAGGCATTGCGCACAATAGCCGTGCCAAGCCACCGGGTTTTTACCTTGTTTATACCTGCAAGTTAATGCCTAGTACATCTGAACTGTGATTGGGCACTCTGACTGTGGCTGACTTGTGTTACGATTCATATAAGTTAAAGTCACTTGGTAAACTTTGTGGTCATGAGTCAGTGGCACATGCCAACTGTGTCAAGGCATTGCGCACAATAGCCACAACGAGCCGTCCGTATTCTACCTATTTTGCACGTGCAAGATCATGCCTACTATATCTGCACTGTGATTGGACACTCTGATTGTGGCTGACTTGTGTTATGATCAATAGAAGTAAAAATCACTTGGATACATTTGTGGTCTTCGTCAGTGGCACATACCAACTTTGAGTAGGCCTTGCACATAAAAGCCACACCGAGCCACCAGAATTCTACCTTGTTTATGCCCGTAAGTTAATGCCCAGTATATATCCACTGTGATTGGACACTCTGAATGTGGCTGACTCGTGTTATGATTCATAGCCGTTTCAGGTATTTGGTAAACGTTGTGGTCATGGTCAGTGGCACATGCCAACTTTGTCAAGGCATTGCACACAATAGCCGTGCCAAGCCACCGGTTTTTTACCTTGTTTATACCTGCAAGGTCATACATATTAGATGTGCGCTTTGATTGGGAACTCTGACTGTGGCTGACTCGTGTTATGATTCGTATAAGTCAAAGTCACTTGGTAAACTTTGTCGTCATGGTCAGTGGCACATGCCAACTTTGTCAAGGCATTGCGCACAATAGCCACACCGAGCCACCAGTATTCTACCTTGTTTGCACCTGCAAGATCATGCCTAGTACATCTGCCTTGTGTTTGGACACTCTGACCGTGACTGACTCGTGTTATGATCAATAGAAATAAAAGTCACTTGGATACATTTGTGGTCATGGTCAGTGGCACATGCCAACTTTGTCAAGGCATTGCGCACAATAGCCACACCGAGCCACCAGTATTTTACCTTGTTTATACCTGAAAGGTCATGCCCAGTATATCCACACTGTGATTGGACACTCTGACCGTGGCTGACTTATGTTATTATTCATAGCCGTTTAATGTACTTGGTAAACTTTGTGGTCATGGCAGTGGCAGATGCCAACTTTGTCAAGGCACTGCGCACAATAGAAGTGCCAAGCCACCGGTTTTTTACCTTGTTTATACCTACAAGGTCATGCAGATTAGACGTGCACTGTGATTGAGCACTCTGACCGTGGCTGACTTGTTATGATTCCTAGAAGTTGAAGTCACTTGGTAAACTTTGTGGTCATGGTCAGTGGCACATGTCAACTTTGTCAAGGCATTGCACAAAATAGCCACACCGAGCCACCAGTATTCTACCTTTTTTGCACCTACAAAATCATGCATAGTACATCTGCACTGTCATTGGACACTCTGACCATGGCTGACTCGTGTTATGATCAATAGACGTAAACGTCACTTGGGTACAGTTGTGGTCTTGGTCAATGGCACATGCCAACTTTGTCAAGGTATTGCGCACAATAGCCACAACGAGCCACCAGTATTCTAACTTGTTCATACCTGCAAGGTTATGCGCAGTATATCTGTACTGTGATTGGACACTCTGACTGTGGCTGACTCGTGTTATGATTCATAGTCGTTTAAGGTACTTGGTAAACTTTGTGGTCATGGCAGTGGCACATGCCAACTTTGTCAAGGCACTGCGCACAATAGAAGTGCCAAGCCACCGGTTTTTTACCTTGTTTATACCTACAAGGTCATGCAGATTAGACGTGCACTGTGATTGAGCACTCTGACCGTGGCTGACTTGTTATGATTCCTAGAAGTTGAAGTCACTTGGTCTACTTTGTGATTATGGTCAGTGGCACATGCCAACTTCGTCAAGGCTTTGCGCACAATAGCCACACTAAGCCACCAGTGTTCTACCTTGTTTGCACCTGCAAGGTCATGCCTAGTACATCTGCACTGTGATTGGATACTCTGACCGTGGCTGACTCGTGTTATGATCAATAGAATTAAAAGCCACTTGGATACATTTGTGGTCATGTTCAGTGGCACATGCCAACTTTGTCAAGGCATTGCGCACAATAGCCACACCGAGCCACCAGTATTCTACCTTGCTTATACCTGTAAGGTCATGCCCAGTATACCTGCACTGTGATTGGACACTCTCACTGTGGCTGACTCGTGTTATGATTCATAGCCGTTTAAGGTACCTGGTAAACTTTGTGGTAATGGTCAGTGGCACATGCCAACTTTGTCAAGGCATTGCGCACAATAGCCATGCCAAGCCACCGATTTTTTGCCTTGTTTATACCTTTAAGGTCATACCTAGTACGTTTGAACTATGATTGGGCAATCTGATTGTGGCTGACTCGTGTTACGATTGGTAGAAGTTAAAGTCACTTGGTAAACTTTGTGGTCATGGTCAGTGGCACATGCCAACTTGGTCAAGGCATTGCGCACAATAGCCACACCGCACCACCAGTATTTAACCTTGTTTGCACCTGCAAGATCATGCCTAGTACATCTGCATTGTGATTGGAAACTCTGACCGTGGCTGACTCGTGTTATGATCAATAGAAGAAAAAGTCACTTGGATACATTTGTGGTCATGGTCAGTGGCACATGCAAACTTTGTCAAAGCATTGCGCACAATAGCCGTACCAGGCCACTGGTTTTTTACCTTGTTTATACCTGCAAGGTCATGCCTAGTACATCTGAACTGTGATTGGGCACTCTGACTGTGGCTGACTCGTGTTACGATTCGTACAAGTTAAAGTCACTTGGTAAACTTTGTGGTCATGGTCAGTGGCACATGCCAACTTTGTCAAGGCATTGCACACAATAGCCGTGCCAAGACACTGGTTTTTTACTCTATTTATACCTGCAAGGTCATTCATATTAGATGTGCACTGTGATTGGGTACTCTGACTATGGCTACCTCGTGTTATGATTCGTAGAAGTTAAAGTCACTTGGTGAACTTGGTGGTCATGGTCAGTGGCACATGCCAACTTTGTCAAGGCATTGCGCACAATAGCCACACCGAGCCACCAGTATTCTACCTTGTTTGCACCTGCAAGATCATGCCTAGTACATCTGCACTGTGATTGGATACTCTGACTGTGGCTGACTCGTGTTATGATTCATAGCAGTTAAAGGTACTTGGTTAACTCGGTGGTCATGGTCAGTGGCACATGCCAACTTTGTCAAGGCATTGCGCACAATAGCCACACCGAGCCACCAGTATTCTACCTTGTTTGCACCTGCAAGATCATGCCTAGTACATCTGCACTGTTATTGGACACTATGATCGTGGCTGACTCGTGTTATGATCAATAGAAGTAAAAGAAACTTGGATACATTTGTGGTCATGGTCAGTGGCACATGCCAACTTTGTCAAGGCATTGCGCAAAATAGCCACACCGAGCGACCAGTATTATACCTTGTTCATACCTGCGAGGTCATGCGCAGTATATCTACACTATGTTTGGACACTCAGACGGTGGCTGACTCGTGTTATGATTCATAGCCGTTTAAGGTACTTGGTAAACTCTGTGGTCATGGTCAGTGGCACATGCCAACTTTGTCAAGGCATTGCGCACAATGGCCGTGCCAAGACACCGGTTATTTACCCCGTTTATACGTGCAAGGTCATAAATATTAGATGTACACTGTGATTGGGTACTCTGAAAGTGGCTTGCTTGTGTTATGATTCGTAGAAGTTAAAGTCACTTGGTAAACTTTGTGGTCATGGTCAGTGGCACATGCCAACTTTGTCAAGGCATTGCGCACAATAGCCACACCAAGCCACCAGTGTTCTACTTTGTTTGCACCTGCAAGATCATGCCTAGTACATCTGCACTATGATTGGATACTCTGACTGTGGCTGACTTGTGTTCTGATCAATAGAAGTAAAAGCCACTTGGATACATTTGTGGTCATGGTCATTGGCACATGCCAACTTTGTCAAGGCATTGCGCACAATAGCCACACCGAGCCACCAGTATTCTACTTTGTTCATACCTGCAAGGTCATGCGCAGTATATCTATACTGTGATTGGCCACTCTGACCGTGGCAGACTTGTGTTATGAGACATATCCGTTTAAGGTACATGGTAAACTTTGTGGTCATGGTCAGTGGCACATGCCATCTTTGTCAAGGAATTGCGCACAATAACAAGCCAAGCCACCAGTTTTGTAACTTTTTTATACCTGCAAGGTCATCCATATTAGATGTGCACTGTTGCTGGGCACTCTGACCGTGGCTGACTCGTGTTACGATTCGTAGAAGTTAATGTCACTTGGTAAACTTTGTGGTCATGGTCAGTGGCACATGCCAACTTTGTCAAGGCATTGCGCACAATAGCCGCACCGAGCCACCAGTATTCTACCTTGTTTGCACTTGCAAAATCATGCCTAGTACATCTGCACTGTGATATGACACTCTGACCGTGGCTGACTCGTGTTATGATCAATAGAAGTAAAAGTCACTTGGATACATTTGTGGTCATGGTCAGTGGCACATGCCAACCTTTTCAAGGCATTGCGCACAATAGCCACACCGAGCCACTAGTATTCTACTTTGTTTATACCTGCATGGTCAGGCCCAGTATATGTGCACTGTGATTGGACACTCTGACCGTGGCTGACTTGTGTTATGATTCATAGCCGTTTAAGGTACTTGGTAATCTTTGTGGTCATGGTCAGTGGCACATGCCAACATTCTCAAGGCATTGCGCACAATAGCCGTGCCAAGCCACCGGTTTTTTACCTTGTTTATACCTCCAAGGTCATGTTTAGTACATCTGAACTGTGATTGGGTACGCTGACTGTGGCTGACTCGTGTTATGATTCGTATAAATTAAAGTCACTTGGTTAACTTTGTGGTCATGGTCAGTGCCACATGCCAACTTTGTCAAGGCATTGCGCACTGTAGCCACACCAAGCCACCAGTATTCTACCTTCTTTATACCTGCAAGGGCATGCCCAGTATATATGCACTGTGATTGGACAGTCTGACCGTGGCTGACTCGTGTTATGATTCACAGTCGTTAAAAGGAATTGATAAACTTTGTGGTCATGGTCAGTGGCACATGCTAACTTTGTCAAGGCATTGTGCACAATAGCTACACCGAGCCACCAGTATTCTACCTTGTTTGTACGTGCAAGATCATGCCTAGTACATCTGCACTGTGATTGGACACTCTGACCGTTGCTGACTCGTGTTATGATCAATAGAAGTAAACGTCAATTGGATACATTTCTGGTCATGGTCAGTGGCACATGCCAACATTGTCAAGGCATTGCGCACAAAAGCCACACCAAGCCACCAGTATCCTTCCTTGTTAATACCTGCAAGGTCATGCCCAGTATATCGGCACTGTGACTGGACACTCTGACCATGGCTGTCTCGTGTTGTTGTTCATAACTGTTTAATGTACTTGGTAAATTTTTTGGTCATGGTCAGTGGCACATGCCAATGTTGTCAAGGCATTGCGCACAATAGCCGTGCCAAGCCACCGGATTTTTACCATGTTTATGCCTGCAAGGTCATGCATATTAGATGTGCACTGTGATTGGGCACTCTGACTGTGGCTGACTCGTGTTACGATTCGTAAAAGTTAAAGTCACTTGATAAACATTGTGGTCATGGTCAGTGGCACATGCCAACTTTGTCAAGGCATTGCGCACAATAGCCGTGCCAAGTCACCAGTTTTTTAACTTGTTTATACCTGCAAGGTCATGCATATTAGATGTGCACTGTGATTGGGCACTCTGACCGTGGCTGACTCGTGTTACGGTTTGTAGAAGTTAAAGTCACTTGGTAAACTTTGTGGTCATGGTCAGTCGCACATGCCAACTTCGTCAAGGCATTGCGAACAATAGCCACACCAAGCCACCAGTATTCTACCTTGTTTGAACCTGCAAGATCATGCCTAGTACATCTGCACTGTGAATGGACACTCCGACCGGTGCTGACTCGTGTTATGATCAATAGAAGTAAAATTCACTTGGATACATTTGTGGTCATGGTCAGTGGCACATGCCAACTTTGTCAAGGTATTGCACATAATAGCCAACCCGAGCCACCAGTATTCTACCTTGTTTATACCTGCAAGGTCATGCCCAGTATATCGGTACTGTGATTAAACACTCTGACCGTGGCTGACTCGTGTTATGATTCATAGCCGTTTAAGTTACTTGGTAAACTTTGTGGTCATGGTCAGTGGTTCATGCCAACTTTCTCAAGGCATTCCGCACAATAGCCGTGCCAAGCCACCAAGTTTTTACCTTTTTTATACCTGCAAGGTCATGTTTAGTACATCTGAACTGTGATTGGGTACTCTGACTGTGGCTGACTCGTGTTATGAATCGTAGAAATTAATGTCACTTGGTTTACTTTGTGGTCATGGTCAGTGCCACATGCCAACTTTGTCAAGGCATTGCGCACTGTAGCCACACAGAGCCACCAGTCTTCTACCTTCTTTATTTGTGCAAGGGCATGCCCAGTATATATGCACTGTGATTGGACAGTCTGACCGTGGCTGACTCGTGTTATGATTCATTGTCGTTAAGAGGAATTGATAAACTTTGTGGTCATGGTCAGTGGCACATGCTCACTTTGTCAAGGCATTGTGCACAATAGCTACACCGAGCCACCAGTATTCTACCTTGTTTGTACGTGCAAGATCATGCCTAGTACATATGCACTATGATTGGACACTCTGACCGTGGCTGACTCGTGTTATGATCAATAGAAGTAAAAGTCACTTGGATACATTTCTCGTCATGGTCAGTGGCACAAGCCAACATTGTCAATGCACTGCGCACAATAGCCACACCAAGCCACCAGTATCCTACCTTGTTAATACCTGCAAGGTCATGCCTAGTATATCTGCACTGTGACTAGACACTCTGACCCTGGCTGTCTCGTGTTGTGGTTCATAGTCGTTTAATGTACTTGGTAAATTTTGTGGTCATGGTCAGTGGCACATGCCAATGTTGTCAAGGCATTGCGCACAATAGCCGTGCCAAGCCACCGGATGTTTACCATGTTTATGCCTGCAAGGTCATGCACATTAGATGTGCACTGTGATTGGGCACTCTGACTGTGGCTGACTCGTGTTACGATTCGTAAAAGTTAAAGTCACTTGATAAACATTGTGGTCATGGTCAGTGGCACATGCCAACTTTGTCAAGGCATTGCGCACAATAGCCGTGCCAAGTCACCAGTTTTTTAACTTTTTTATACCTGCAAGGTCATGCATATTAGATGTGCACTGTGATTGGGCACTCTGACCGTGGCTGACTCGTGTTACGGTTTGTAGAAGTTAAAGTCATTTGGTAAACTTTGTGGTCATGGTCAGTCGCACATGCCAACTTCGTCAAGGCATTGCGAACAATAGCCACACCAAGCCACCAGAATTCTACCTTGTTTGCACCTGCAAGATCATGCCTAGTACATCTGCACTGTGATTGGACACTCTAACCGGTGCTGACTCGTGTTATGATCAATAGAAGTAAAAGTCACTTGGATACATTTGTGGTCATGGTCACTGGCACATGCCAACTTTTTTAAGGTATTGCATACAATAGCCACACCGAGCCACCAGTATTCTACCTTGTTTATACCTGCAAGGTCATGCCAAGTATATCTGTACTGTGATTAAACACTCTGACCGTGGCTGACTCGTGTTATGATTCATAGCCGTTTAAGGTACTTGGTAAACTTTGTGGTCATGGTCAGTGGCACATGCCAACTTTGTCAAGGCATTGCAGACAATAGCCACAGCGAGCCACAAGTATTCTTCCTTGTTTGCACCTGCAAACTCATGCCTAGTACAACTGCACTTTGATTGGACACTCTGACCGTGGCTGACTCGTGTTATGATCAATAGAAGTAAAAGTCACTTGGATACATTTGTGGGCATGGTCAGTGGAACATGCCAACTTTGTCAAGGCATTGCGCACAATAGCCACACCGAGCCACCAGTATTCTACTTTGGTTATACCTGTGCGGTCATTCCCAGTATATCTGCACTGTGATTGGACACTCTGACCGTGGCTGACTCGTGTAATGATTCATAGCCATTTAAGGTACTTGGTAAACTTTGTGGTCATGGTCTGTGGCACATGCCACCTTTGTCAAGGCATTGCGCACGATAGCCGTGCCAAGCCACCGGTTTTTTCACATTGTTTATACCTCCAAAGTCATGCCTGGTACATCTGAACTGTGATTGGGTACTCTGACCGTGGCGGACTCGTGTCATGATTCATAGAAGTTAAAGTTACTTGGTAAACTTTGTGGTCATGTTCAGTGGCACATGCCAACTTTGTAAAGGCATTGTGCACAATAGCCACACCGAGCCACCAATAGTCTACCTTGTTTATACGTGTAAGGTCATGCCCAGTATATCTGCACTGTGATTGGACTCTCTGACCATGGCTAACTCATGTTATGATTCATAGCCGTTTAATGTACTTGATCAACTTTGTGGTCATGGTCAGTGGCACATGCTAACTTGGTCAAGGCATTGCGCACAATAGCCACACCGAGCGACGAGTTTTCTACCTTGTTTGTACCTGCAAGATCATGCCTTGAACATCTGAACCGTCATTGCACACTCTGACCGTGGCTGACTCGTGTTATGATCAATAGAAGTAAATGTCACTTGGATACATTTCTGGTCATGGTCAATGGCACATGCCAGCTTTGTCAATGCTTTACGCACAATAGCTACACCGAGCCACCAGTATTCTAACTTGCTTCTACCCGTAACGTCATGCCCAGTATATCTGCATTGTGATTGGACACTCTGACCGTGGTTGACTCGTGTTATGATTCATAGCCGTTTAAGGTACTTGGTAAACTTTGTGGTCATGGTCAGTGGCACATGCCAACTTTGTCAAGGCATTGCGTACAAAAGCCGTGCCAAGCCACCGGTTTTTTTTGCTTGCTTATACCTGCAAGTTCATGCTTGGTACATCTGAACTGTGATTGGGCACTCTGTCCGTGGCTGACTCGTGTTATGATCAATGGAAGTAAAAGTCACATGGTAAACTTTGTGGCCATGGTGAGTGGCACATGCCAACTTTGTCAAGGCATTGCGCACAATAGCCACACCAAGCCACCAGTATTCTACCTTGTTTGTACGTGCAAGGTCATGCCCAGTATATCTGCACTGTGATTGGACAGTCTTACCGTGGCTGACTCGTGTTATGATTCATAGCCGTTTAAGGTACTTGGTAAACTTTGTGGTCATGGTCAGTGGCACATGCCAACATTGTTAAGGCATTGCGCACAATAGCCACACCAAGTCACCAGCATTCTACCTTGTTTGCACCTGCAAGATCATGCCTAGTACATCTGCACTGTGATTGGACACTCTGACCATGGCTGATTCGTGTTATGATGAATATAAGTAAAAGTCACTTGGATACGTTTGTGGCCATGGTCAGTGGCACATGCCAACTTTGTCAGGGCATTACACACAATAGCCTTACCGAGCCACCATTTTTTTACCCTTTTTATTTCTGTAAGGTCTTGCCCAGTATATATGCACTGTGACTGGACATTCTACTGTGGCTGAATCGTGTTATGATTCATAGCCGTTTAAGGTTATTGGTAAACTTAGTGGTCATGGTCAGTGGCACATGCCAACTTTGTCAAGGTATTGCGCACAATAGTCGCGCCAAGCCACGAGTTTTTTACCTCTTTTATACCTGCAAGGTCATGCCTAGTACATCTTAATTGCGATTGGGCACTCTGACTCTGGTTGACTCGTGTTACGATTTGTATAAGTGAAAGTCACTTGGTAAACTCTGTGGTCATGGTCAGTGGCACATGCCAACTTTGTCAAGGCATTGCGCACAATAGCTGTCCCAAGACACCGGTTTTTTACCCTGTTTATACCTGTAAGGTCATGCATATTAGATGTGCAGTGCGATTGGGTACTCTAACCGTGGCTGACTCGTGTTATGATTCGTAGAATTTAAAGTCACTTGGTCATCTTTGTGGTCATGGTCAGTGGCACATGCCAACTTTGTCAAGGCATTGCGCACAATAGCCACACTGAGCCACCGGTATTCTACCTTGTTTGCACATGCAAGATCATGCCTAGCACATCTGCACTGTGATTGGACACTCTGACCGTGGCTGACTTGTGTTACGATCAATGGAAATTAAAGTCACTTGGATTCTTTTGTTGTCATGGTCAGTGGCACATGCCAACTTTTTCAAGGCATTGCGCACAATAGCCACACTGAGCCACCACTATTCTACCTTGTTTATACCTGCAAGGTCATGCCCAGTATATATGTACTTTGACTGGACACTCTGACCGTGGCTGAATCGTGTTATGATTCATAGCCGTTTATGGTACTTGGAAAACTTGGTGGTCATGGTCAGTGGCACATGCCAACTTTGTCAAGGCATTACGCACAATAGCCATGCCAAGCCACCAGTTTTGTACCTTGTTTATACATACGAGGTCATGCCTAGTACATCTGAACTGTGATTGGGCTCTCTGACCGTGGCTGACTCGTGTTACGTTTCGTAGAAGTCAAAGTCACTTGGTAAGCTTTGTGGTCATGTTAAGTGGCACATGCCAACTTTGTCAATGCATTGCGCACAATAGCCACACCGAGCCATCAGTATTCTACATTGTATGTACCTGCAAGATCATGCCTAGTACATTTGCACTGTGATTTGACACTCTGACCGTGGCTGACTCGTGTTATGATCAATAGAAGTAGAAGTCACTTGGATATATTCGTGGTCATGGTCAGTGGAACGTGCCAACATTGTCAAGGCATTGCGCAATAAAGCAACCCGAGCCACCAGTATTCTACCTCGTTTATACCTACAAGGTCATGCCCAGTATATCTTCACTTTGATTTGACACTCTGACCGTGGCTGACTCGTGTTATGATTCATAGCCGTTTAATGTACTTTGTAAACTTTGTGGTCATGGTCAGTGGCACAAGCCAACTTTGTCAAGGCATTGCGCACAATAGTTGTGCCAAGCCACCAGTTTTTTACCTTGTTTATACCTGCAACGTCATGCATATTAGATGTACGTTGTGATTGGGCACTCTGACTGTGGCTGGCTCGTGTTGCGATTCGTAGACGTTAAAGTCACTTGGTAAACGTCGTGGCAATGGTGAGTGGCACATGCCATCTTTATCAAGGCATTGCGCACACCGAGCCACCAATATTCTACCTTGTTTGCACCTGCAAGATCATGCATAGTACATGTACACTTTGATTGGACACTCTTACTGTGGCTGACTTGTGTTATGATCAATAGAAGTAAAAGTCATTTGAATACATTTGTGGTCATGGTCAGTGGCACATGCCAACTTTGTCAAGGCATTGCGCACAATAGCCACACTAAGCCACCAGTATTCTACCTTTTTTGTACCTTAAAGGTCATGCCTAGTATATCTGCACTGTGATTGGACACTCTGACCGTGGCTGACTCGTGTTATGATGCACAGTCGTTTAAGGTACATGGTAAACGTTGTGGTCATGGTCTGTGGCACATGCCAACTTCGTCAAGGTAATACGCAGAATAGCCGTGCCAAGCCACCGGTTTTTTACCTTGTCCATACATGCAAGGTCATACCTAAAACATCTGAACTGTGATTGGGCACTCTGACTCTGGCTGACTCGTGTTACAATTCGTAGAAGATAAAGTCACTTGGTAAACTTTGTGGTCATGGTCAGTGGTACATGCTAACTTTGTCGAGGCATTCCGCACAATAGCCACACCAAGTAACCAGTATTCTACCTCTGTTGCACCTGCAAGATCATTCCTAGTACATCTGCACTGTGATTGGACACTCTGACCATTGTTGACTCGTGTCATGACCAATAGAAGTAAAAGTCACTTGGATACATTTGTGGTCATGGTCAGTGGCACATGTAAACTTTGTCAGGGCATTATACGCAATAGCCACACCGTGCCACCAGTTTTCTACCCTTTTTATACCTATAAGGTCGTGCACAGTATATATGCACTATGATTGGACAATCTCACCGTGGCTGACTCCTGTTATGATTCATAGCCGTTTAAGGTGACTGGTAAACTTTGTGGTCATGGTCAGTGGCACATGCCAACTTTGTCAAGGCATTGCGCACAATAGCCGTACCAAGCCACCGGGTTTTTAGCTTTTTTACACATGGAATGTCATGCCTAGTACATCTAAACTGTGATTGGGCACTCTGAATTTGGCTGACTCGTGTTACGATTCGTAGAAGTTAAAGTCACTTGGTAAACTTTGTGGTCATGGTCAGTGACACATTCCAACTTTGTTTAGGCATTGCGCACAATAGCCGTCCCAATACACTGGTTTTTTACCCTGTTCATACCTGCAAAGTCATGCATATTAGATGTGCACTGTGAGTGGGTACGCTGACCGTGGCTGACTCGTGTTATGATTCGTAGAATTTAAAGTCACTTGGTAATCTTTGTGGTCATGGTCAGTGGTACATGGCAACTTTGTCAAGGCATTGCGCACAATAGCCACGCCGAGCCACCGGTATTCTACCTTGATTGCACTTGCAAGATCATGCCTAGTACATATGCACTGTGATTGGACACTCGGACAGTTGCTGACTCATGTTCTGATTAATAGAAGTAAAAGTCACTTGGATACAATTGTGGTCATGGTCAGTGGCACGTGCCAACTTTGTCAAGGCATTGCACACAATAGCCACATTGAGCTACCAGTATTTTACCTTGTTTATACCCGTAAGGTCGTGTCTAGTATATTTGCACTGTGATTTAGGGTTTAGGGAGGCGCGACGAGAGGCGATGAGGCACTGTGATTTAGGGTGCAGGTGGAGGGAGGCGCGACGAGAGGCGATGAGGCAGGGAGGTGGAGCGACACAACCACTTTGTTTGCTTTAAGGAGAGTGATTGCTTGTTCCCTAGTTGGCTCGGAAGTCGGAGCAGGAAGACTGGTGGTGTCCGATGTCCTGTCAGCTGGAAGAGGTTGATTGCGGTAGAGGGAGTCAGGCAATGGGCAGAGGCACTAGACCGCTGATGCTAGGAGAGTACGGCTTGTTCCCTAGCTAGCTCGGAATGGGAGTAGGAAGACTGGTGGTTTCCGATATCGTGACAGCGGAAGTTTTGGCTGCAGCTGCTGACAAGGTGAGAAGGCGATGCGAGAAGGGGGCTCGAGGTGATGGATGGGGTCGGGCTGAGGATGACGGCGAAGCAGTGGCAGATGAAGCTGATGAGGCAAGATGGAAGAGGAGGAGATGCTTGCGGAGGCAGATGCGATGAGGAGGAGCGGATGGCAGACATCAGGAAGCTTCTTGGTAGTTGATGGTAAGTGGCAGCTCAAGAGTTGCTTACGACTGATGTGGGCGACAAGTCACCGGTTGTTGGCCACGGGCGTAGAAATGGGTGCAGGGCTTCATTGGGATGACAAGGCGTTTCTTCAGTACAGAGAACTCGTCAGGCTGATTTGCTGATGTCAGCTGCTGGTAAAACGGCAAGGCGCGGGACGATGGTAGCGGCAGCAGGAGAACGCGAGTGGAAATAATGAAGCAAGGATGATGGCAGAGCGATGCCGCGGTCACAGGACTCCAGGTGATGTTGCCTGAAGCTCTGATACCATGTCAGAAGAATGCAGATGCGAGAACAAGAGCAGCAGAAGCAGGCAGAAGCGTCAGGACATGCAAGCGTACGTAAGTAGGGTGACGTAGGCGAGAGCGGTCCGAGGAGTTAGTCGCGGAAGCTGATAGAGGCTGAGACGCGAGGTAGCTGAGGTAGACAGGTTGATGTGA
>SZWC01000702.1:201343-213406 GCA_023375785.1 Penium margaritaceum | reverse complement strand
GAAGAATGCAGATGCGAGAACAAGAGCAGCAGAAGCAGGCAGAAGCGTCAGGACATGCAAGCGTACGTAAGTAGGGTGACGTAGGCGAGAGCGGTCCGAGGAGTTAGTCGCGGAAGCTGATAGAGGCTGAGACGCGAGGTAGCTGAGGTAGACAGGTTGATGTGAGAAAGAGTGCTGGCGAGATGAGTGATGGTTGGCGGAGTATGAGAGCTGAGCGAAAGAGCGAGAGTGACAACGAAGCATTGAGAGGTGCTGGCGAATACAAAGAATGCGAGGAACGAGCAGAGCAAAGACACGGCGGCGAAGCTGTGGAACCAAAGGGGAACAGGATGAGTATAACTGTTTTGGTTAAACTAGGGAGGGAATGAACATCCTTCGTATATACAGCAGAACAAGACAAAACAAGTATTAACGGTTTTTTTTCGCTAGCCGGACCCGTGGCGACGTGGTCGCTTATTAGAGGCGGCTCGACTCTGGTGGAATGGTCGTGACCGACCAGCCGTTGCCGAGGAGGTTTGCTGCGGAACCTGAACCAGGATCGAGAGCTCGGATTATCCGAGGGGTGAAGAGCACCTTGTTGGAGTCACATTTCTGACAGGACTGTCCGACTGTGGCTGACTCGTGTTACGATTCATAGAAGTTAAAGTCACTTGGTAAACTTTGTGGTCATGGTCAGTGGCACATGCCAACTTTGTCAAGGCATTGCGCACATTCGCACACCGAGCCACCAGTATTCTACCTAGTTTGAACCTGTAAGATAATGCCTAGTACATGTGCACTGTGATTGGACACTCTGACCGTGGCTGACTTTTGTTATGATCAATAGAAGTAAAAGTCACCTGGATACATTTGTGGTCATGGTTAGTGGCACATTCCAACTTTGTCAAGGAATTGGCACAGTAGCCACACCGAGCCACCAGTATTCTACCTTGTTTATACCTGCAAGGTCATGCCCATTATATCTGCACTGTGAATGGACAATCTGACCGTGGCTGACTCGTGTTATGACTCATAGCCGTTTAAGGTACTTGGTAAACTTTGTGGTCATGGTCAGTGGCACATGCCAACTTTGTCAAGGCATTGTGCACAATAACCGTGCCAAGACACCAGTTTTTTCCCTGTTTACACCTGCAATGTCATGCATACTACATGTGTACTCTGATTGGGTACTCTGACCGTGGCTGACTTGTGTTATGATTGGTAGAAGATAAAGTCACTTGGTAAACTTTGTGGTCATGGTCAGTGCACGTGCCAACCTTCTCAAGGCATTGCACACAATAGCCACACCGAACCACCAATATTCTACCTTGTTTGTACCTGCAAGATCATGCTGAGTACATTTGCACTATGATTGGACACTCTGACCGTGGCTGACTCGTGTTATGATTCATAACCGTTTAAGGTACTTGGTAAACTTTGTGGTCATGGTCAGTGGCACATGCCAACTTTGTCAAGGCATTGTGCACAATAGCCACACCGAGCCACCAGTATTCTATCTTGTTTGTACCTGCAAGATCATGCCTAATTCATCTGCACTGTGATTGCACACTCTGACCGTGGCTGACTCGTGTTATGATCAATAGAAGTAAAAGTCACTTGGATACATTTGTGGTCATGGTCAGCGGCATATACCAACTTTGTCAAGGCATTGCGCACAATAGCCACACCGAGCCACCGCTATTCCACATTGTTCATACCGGCAAGGTCATGTCCAATATATCTGCATTGTGATTGGACACCCTGACCGTGGCTGACTCGTGTTGTGATTGGTAGCCGTTGAATGTACCTGGTAAACTTTGTGGTCATAGTCAGTGGCACATACCAACTTTGTCAAGACATTGCGCACACTAGCCGTACCAAGCCACTGGTTTTTTACCTTGTTTACACCTGCAAGATCATGCATATTATATGTGAGTTGTGATTGGGCACTCTGACCGTGGCTGACTCGTGTTACGATTTGTAGAAGTTAAAGTCACTTGGTAAACTTTATGGTCATGGTCAGTGGCACATGCCAACTTTGTAAAGGCATAGCGCATAATAGCCACACCGAGCCACCAGTATTCTACCTTGTTTGAACTTGCAAGATAATTCCTAGTACATCTGCACTGTGATTGGACACTCTCACCGTGGCTGACCCGTGTTATGATCAATAGAAGTAAAAGTTGCTTGGATACATTTGTGGTCATGGTCACTGGCACATGCCAACTCTGTCAAGGCATTTCGCACAATAGCCACACCGAGCCACCAGTATTCTACCTTGTTTATACCTGCAAGGTCATGCCCAGTATATTTGCACTGTGATTGGACACTCTGTCTGTGGCTGCCTCGTGTTATGATTCATAGCCGATTAAGGTACTTGGAAAACTTTGTGATCATGGTCAGTGGCACATGCCAACTTTGTCAAGGCATTACATATAATAGCCGTGCCAAGCCACCAGGTTTTTACCTTGGTTATACCTGCAAGGTCATGCATATTAGATGTGCAATGTCATTGGGCACTATTGCCGTGGCTGACTCGTGTTACAATTTGTAGAAGTCAAAGTTGTCAGAAGAATGCAACGAGCGAGGTCAGTAGGAGCAGAAGCAAGCAGAGGCAATGAAGCAAGCTGACGTAACGTAGTGAAGTGACGGAAGCAGAGCGGTGAGAGAAGGCCCATGGATTTAGTCGCCATGTCGCAAGAGGACGTGAGGCACTGGAGCTCTGAGGTAGACCGAGCGCAGATGAGAGAACTTCAGAGCAAAGCGAGGAAGGCGTCGGAAGTGAAAGGTTAAGGGTGGCGAAGCAAATAGCCGTGAGGAGACAGTGGTGGGTGAAGGAAATGGACGCGAGAGGCGAGCAGAGCAAAGATACGGCAGCGAAGCCGCGGAACCAAAGGGGAACAGGATGAATAGAACTGTTATGGTTAACTCGAGGGAATGAACATCCTCGGTATAAAAAGGACAGAATAGGACAAATGAGCAAAACAACGGCTTCTTTCCGCTAGCCGGGCGGCCGCGGGTGACAGGTGTTACTTTATTAGGGGATGACTTGTCCGAAGGGTCTGAACGGTCAAGCGTCTGGAGAGCCGTTGGGCAAGGTGATTCAGTCATGGGAATTGAACCGTTATTGAGGCCGAGATATTTTCTTCTCTTGTCAATGCTTCATTTCTGACACCTCCCTTGAAGCTTGACAAGAGGTAAGAGAGCAAGAGGCAGATCAGGAATAGTGGCGCTTCTAGTATTCCACCCCATTGGAGGATGTGGGAGATTGGGGAGTGCGAGGCCGTTCTTCGATGGCTCAAAGTTCTACTTCGTCCTCCATTCTCCTCTGATCTCGGATGAAAGGTTGCAGCTGGAATCGTCGTTCCTCCAGAAGTTCATTGTATGGAGGAGGGTCAAGTGCAGCCGGGTGAGGATCAAGGGATTATGTACCTCTCTTTGAACAGTTATCTATGAGGGCGTGGATGGTCCGGAAGGCAGCTTGATGACGATGAGTTGTATTGAGAGGGTGGAATTCATCGTAAGTGCTCCTGTAGAGAAGTCCTCCCAATTGAGTTTGGGCAATGCCATACTCCTTTCTTCCTCGTGCGGTTCTGCGAGCTTCGCTGCTTCCAACATTTCATATCACGTCAAGGAGATTGTATCCATATATGTCCAGGGTGGCAATTTCACGATGCAGTTGGCGGCGCCATCGCTCAAAGTTATGCATCCCATCAGGTGTGAAGCAGAGTGGAGAAGTGTTGTCGGTTAGGGAGGCAACTTCATTATAAAACAGGATGGTGCGTCGTTGCTCTTCCATCGAGGAGGAGAAGTGTCGAAGAGGGGACGACCAGGAATTTGAGGACAATCAGATTTTGCAGGAGGGTTGATGGTGATGCGATGGACCTGATGTTGCAGATGAATGATGGCGGAGGAAGAGGATGGTGGAATGGGGCAAATCTGACTTGTGGAAGTTTCGGCGTGGACACACGTCGTCGCGGAGCGGGCGATGTGACCGGGCGGATCCTTGTGCTGAGCGAAAAAAATCGAAAGCAGATGACGGCCCGATAATTGACGGGTTGGGCGCAGGGGCGAAACCACGTACACTGCGAGGTAGAGGAGTAGAATGCGGCAAGGGGAGGGCAGAAGCCAACGCGTCGCGATAAATATATTTCAGGCGTGGGTGCAGGCTGCTGGGAAGAATGCAGATGCGAGAACAAGAGCAGCAGAAGCAGGTAGAAGCGTCAGGACATGCAAGCGTACGTAAGTAGAGTGACGTAGGCGAGAGCGGTCCGAGGAGTTAGTCGCGGAAGCTGATAGAGGCTGAGACGCGAGGTAGCTGAGGTAGACAGGTTGATGTGAGAAAGAGTGCTGGCGAGATGAGTGATGGTTGGTGGAGTATGAGAGCTGAGCGAAGGAGCGAGAGTGACAGCGAAGCATTGAGAGGGGCTGGCGAATACAAAGAATGCGAGGAAGGAGCAGAGCGAAGACACGGCGTCGAAGCTGTGGAACCAAAGGGGAACAGGATGAGTAGAACTGTTTTGGTTAAACTAGGGAGGGAATGAACATCCTCCGTATATACAGCAGAACAGGACAAAACAAGGATTAACGGCTTATTTTCGCTAGCCGGACGCGTGGCGACGTGGTCGCTTATTAGAGGCGGCTCGACTCTGGTGGAACGGTCGTGACCGACCAGCCGTTGCCGAGGAGGTTCGCTGTGGAACCTGAACGAGGATCGAGAGCTCGGATTATCCGACGGGTGAAGAGCACCTTGTTGGAGTCATATGTCTGACAGGGCTGTCTGACTGTGGCTGACTCGTGTTACGATTCGTATAAGTTAAAGTCACTTGGTAAACTTTGTGGTCATGGTCAGTGGCACATGCCAACTTTGTCAAGGCATTGCGCACATTCGCACACCGAGCCACCAGTATTCTACCTAGTTTGAACCTGTAAGATAATGCCTAGTACATGTGCACTGTGATTGGACACTCTGACCATGGCAGACTTTTGTTATGATCAATAGAAGTAAAAGTCACCTGGATACATTTGTGGTCATGGTTAGTGGCACATTCCGACTTTGTCAAGGCATTGGCACAGTAGCCACACCGAGCCACCAGTTTTCTACCTTGTTTATACATGCAAGGTCATGCCCATTATATCTGCATTGTGAATGGACAATCTGACCGTGGCTGACTCGTGTTATGACTCATAGCCATTTAAGGTACTTGGTAAACTTTGTGGTCATGGTCAGTGGCACATGCCAACTTTGTCAAGGCATTGTGCACAATAGCCGTGCCAAGACACGGGTTTTTTCCCTGTTTACACCTGCAAGGTCATGCATATTACATGTGTACTCTGATTCGGTACTCTAACCGTGGCTGACTTGTGTTATGATTGGTAGAAGTTAAAGTCACTTGGTAAACTTTGTGGTCATGGTCAGTGCACGTGCCAACCTTCTCAAGGCATTGCACACAATAGCCACACCGAACCACCAATATTTTACCTTGTTTGTACCTGCAAGATCATGCTGAGTACATTTGCATTGTGATTGGACACTCTGACCGTGGCTGACTCGTGTTATGATTCATAACCGTTTAAGGTACTTGGTAAACTTTGTGGTCATGGTCAGTGGCACATGCCAACTTTGTCAAGGCATTGTGCAGAATAGCCACACCGAGCCACCAGTATTCTATCTTGTTTGTACCTGCAAGATCATGCCTAATTCATCTGCACTGTGATTGCACAGTCTGACCGTGGCTGACTCGTGTTATGATCAATAGAAGTAAAAGTCACTTTGATACATTTGTGGTCATGGTCAGCGGCATATACCAACTTTGTCAAGGCATTGCGCACAATAGCCACACCGAGCCACCACTATTCCACATTGTTTATACCGGCAAGGTCATGTCCAATATATCTGCACTGTGATTGGACACCCTGACCGTTGCTGACTCGTGTTGTGATTGGTAGCCATTGAATGTACCTGGTAAACATTGTGGTCATGGTCAGTGGCACATACCAACTTTGTCAAGACATTGCGCACACTAGCCGTACCAAGGCACCGGTTTTTTACCTTGTTTGCACGTGCAAGATCATGCATATTATATGTGAGCTGTGATTGGGCACTCTGACCGTGGCTGACTCGTGTTACGATTTGTAGAAGTTAAAGTCACTTGGTAAACTTTATGGTCATGGTCAGTGGCACATGCCAACTTTGTCAAGGCATAGCGCACAATAGCCACACTGAGCCACCAGTATTCTACCTTGTTTGAACTTGCAAGATAATTCCTAGTACATCTGCACTGTGATTGGACACTCTCACCGTGGCTGACCCGTGTTATGATCAATAGAAGTAAAAGTCACTTGGATACATTTGTGGTCATGGTCACTGGTACATGCCAACTCTGTCAAGGCATTTCGCACAATAGCCACACCGAGCCACCAGTATTCTACCTTGTTTATACCTGGAAGGTCATGCCCAGTATATTTGCACTGTGATTGGACACTCTGACTGTGGCTGCCTCGTGTTATGATTCATAGCTGATTAAGGTACTTGGAAAACTTTGTGATCATGGTCAGTGGCACGTGCCAACTTTGTCAAGGCATTACATGTAATAGCCGTGCCAAGCCACCAGGTTTTTACCTTGGTTATACCTGCAAGGTGATGCATATTATATGTGCAATGTCATTGGGCACTATTACCGTGGCTGACTCGTGTTACAATTTGTAGAAGTTAAAGTTGTCAGAAGAATGCAACAAGCGAGGTCAGCAGGAGCAGAAGCAAGCAGAGGCAATGAAGCAAGCTGACGTAACGTAGTGAAGTGACGGAAGCAGAGCGGTGAGAGAAGCCACGTGGATTTAGTCGCCAAGTCGTAAGAGGACGTGAGGCACTGGAGCTCTGAGGTAGACCGAGCGCAGATGAGAGAACTTCAGAGCAAAGCGAGGAAGGCGTCGGAAGCGAAAGGTTAAGGGTGGCGAAGCAAATAGCCGTGAGGAGACAGTGGTGGGTGAAGGAAATGGACGCGAGAGGCGAGCAGAGCGAAGATACGGCGGCGAAGCCGCGGAACCAAAGGGGAACAGGATGAATAGAACTGTTATGGTTAACTCGAGGGAATGAACATCCTCGGTATAAAAAGGACAGAATAGGACAAATGAGCAAAACAACGGCTTCTTTCCGCTAGCCGGGCGGCCGCGGGTGACAGGTGTTACTTTATTAGGGGATGACTTGTCCGAAGGGTCTGAACGGTCAAGCGACCGGAGAGCCGTTGTGCAAGGTGATTCAGTCATGGGAATTGAACCGTTATTGAGGCCGAGATATTTTATTCTCTTGTCAATGCTTCATTTCTGACACCTCCCTTGAAGCTTGACAAGAGGTAAGAGAGCAAGAGGCAGATCAGGGATAGTGGCGCTCCTAGTATTCCACCCCATTGGAGGATGTGGGAGATTGGGGAGTGCGAGGCCGTTCTTCGATGGCTCAAAGTTCTGCTTCGTCCTCCATTCTCCTCTGATCTCGGATGAAAGATTGCAGCTGGAATCGTCGTTCCTCCAGAAGTTCATTGTATGGAGGAGGGTCAAGTGCAGCCGGATGAGGATCAAGGGATTATGTACCTCTGCTTGAACAGTTATCCCTGAGGGCGTGGATGGTCCGGAAGGCAGCTTGATGACGATGAGTTGTATTGGGAGGGTGGAATTCATCGTAAGTGCTCCTGTATAGAAGTCCTCGCAATTGAGTTTGGGCAATGCCATACTCCTTTCTTCCTCGTGCGGTTCTGCGGGCTTCGCTGCTTCCAACATTTCATATCACGTCAAGGAGATTGTATCCATATTTGTCCAGGGTGGCGATTTCACGACACAATTGGCGGCGCCATCGCTCAAAGTTATGCCTCCCATCAGGTGCGAAGCAGAGTGGAGAAGTGTTGTCGGTTCGGGAGGCAACTTCAATTTAAAACAGGATGGTGCGTCATTGCTCCTCCATCGAGGAGGAGAAGTGTTGAAGAGGGGACGACCAGGAATTTGAGGACAATCAGATTTTGCAGGAGGGTTGATGGTGATGCGATGGACCTGATGTTGCAGATGAATGATGGCGGAGGAAGAGGATGGTGGAATGGGGCAAATCTGACTTGTGGAAGTTTCGGCGTGGACACACGTCGTCGCGGAGCGGGCGATGTGACCGGGCGGATCCTTGTGCTGAGCGAAAAAAAATCAAAAGCGGATGATGGCCCGATAATTGACGGGGTGGGCGCAGGGGCAAAACCACGAGCACTGCGAGGTAGAGGAGTAGAATGCAGCAAGGGGAGGGCAGAAGCCATTGCGTCGCGATAAATATTTTTCAGGCGTGGGTGCAGGCTGCTGGGAAGCGGGCAGTTAGCTCGTGCAGATCCTTGTGTTGGTCGCAGATGCGTATGATGAGGAGGCAAAGGCTGATAAAAGAGGAGTGGGCGCAGGGGCGAGACCTCGTGCGCTACTGAAATAGAGGTGGTAGAATGCGGCAAGGGGAAGGCAGGTGCTAACGCGCCGCGAGAAATCTGCTGCCGGCGTGGGTGCAGGCTGCTGCGGAGCGGACAGCTAGCTCGTGCAAATCCTTGTGCTGGTTCCAGATGCGGATGATGAGGAGCAGACGCTAATGAAAATGGAGTGGGAGCAGGGGCAGAACCACGTACACTGCAGAAATTTTTGGCGTGGGCGCAGGTCGTCGCGAAGCGGGCGATGTGACCGGGCGGATCCTTATGCCAAGCTGATGATGCGGAGACACCATTAGAGGCAGCTGATGGCTGAGTGGGCGCAGGGGCAAAACCACATGCGCTGATGACGAAGGCTGAGGAAGACTGATGAGAAGGCGGCGTGGATGATGCTGAGAGCGGCTCGAGGAAGACAGATGATGAGGAGGGCTGAGGACAGAGGGTGATGACGCGAAGAAGGGAAGGCTGGTGGAGGTGATGCGCACGTGACGGAGGCAGAAGATGGAGGTTGCGGTAGGGAGAGGATGGCGGCCAGATGAGGCAGCCTGGTGCTCTGCTTTCAAGAGAGTGACGGCTTGTTCCCCAGTTGGCCCGAGACCAAGGGACAGGAAGACCAGCGGTGTCCGATATCATGTTGGCTACAGGAGATTGATTGCAGCAAAGGGATTCATACGGCGAGTAGAGGTTCCAGTCCGCTGATGTCAGGAGAGTGACGGCTTGTTCCCCAGTTGACTCACAATGGGAGCAGGAAGAATGGTGGTGTCCGATGTCCTGGCGGCGCGCATTGCACTACTGCTGCTAACGATGCGAGACGGCGGTGTGAGGATGCGATGTGGCACAACGAGTGCAAGGAGACTGATTTCGCAGGGGCAGATGGTGCAGATGAGGCCGATGAGGGGAGAGGAGGAGAGCGGAGGTGCTTGCAAGGTTGACGAGAAGAGAGGTAGCGGGTGACGAGCGACAGGAAAGATCCCAAGAAGTTGACAGCAAGCGGCGGCTCGGGAGCTGCTTGCAGCTGTTGTTAACGACACGTCACAAATTTGTTGGCCACAGGTGCGGAATTGGCGCAGGGCTTTCTGAGGATGAAAAGGCGTTGGTTCAGCGCGAGGAGCACTTCAAGCGGTACTACTGATGTCAGCTGCTAATGAAGCGGAGGAGCGCGATGTGGCGGTGACGGCAATGGGGAGGTACAGATTTGAGAGGGAACGCAATGGAGGCAGTAGAGTGATGACTTGGTCACGAGGTACCAGGTGATGTCCCCTGAAGCTCTGATACCATGTCAGAAGAATGCAATGAGTGAGGACTGCATGAGCTGAAGCAAGCAGAAGCAATGAAGCAAGCCGACGTAACGTAGTGAAGTGACGAAAGCAGAGCGGTGAGAGCCGGCCCAAGGAGTTAGTCGTAGAGTCGCAAGAGGACGCGAGGCACTGGACCTCCGAGGTAGACCAAGCGCAGATGAGAGAACTTGAGAGCAAAGCAAGGAAGGCGTCAGAAGCGAAAGGTTAAGGGTGGCAAAGAGAAGAGCCGTGAGGAGACAGTGGTAGGCAAAGGCAATGGACGGGAGAGGCGAGCAGAGCAAAGACACGGCGGCGGAGCCGCAGAACCAAAGGGGGATAGGATGAATAGAATTTTTCTGGTTAAATTGAGGGAATGAACATCCTCGGTATAAAAAGGACTGATTAGGACAAGTGAGCAAAGCAACGGCTTTTTTCCGCTAGCCGGACGCGGGTGACAGGTGTCATTTTATTAATGGATGACTTATCCAAAGGGTCTGAACGGTCGAGCGACCGGAGAGCCGTTGGGCAAGGTGGTTCAGTCATGGGACTGGAACCGTTATTGAGACCGATATATTTTCTTCTCTTGTCAAGGCTTTATTTCTGACAAAAGTCACTTGGTAAACTACGTGGTCATGGTTAGTGGCACATGCCAACTTTGTCGAGGCATTGCGCACAATAGCCACACCGAGCCACCAGTGTTCTACCTTGTTTACACCTGTAAGATCATGCCTAGTACATCTGCACTGTGATTGGACACTCTGGCCGTGGCTGACTTGTGTTATGGCCAGTAGAAGTAAAAGTCACTTAGATACAATTGTGGTCATGGTCAATGGCACATGCCAGCTTTGTCAATGCATTGCGCACAATAGTCACACCGTTACCAGTATTTTACCTTGTTTGTACCTACAAGGTAATGTCTAGTATATCTGCACTGTGATTGGACACTCTGACCGTGGCAGTATTCAGATGCATAGCCGTTTAAGGTACTTGGTAGACTTTGTGGTCATGGTCAGTGGCACATGCCAACTTTGTAAAGGCATTGCGCACAGTAGCTGTGCCAAGCCACCGGTTTTTGACCTTGTTTGTACGTGGAAGGTCATACCTAGTACATCTGAACTGTGATTGGGCACTCTGACTGTGGCTGACTCTTGTTACGATTCGTATAAGTTAAAGTCACTTGGTAAACATTGTGGTCATGGTCAGTGGCACATGCCAACTTTGTCAAGGCATTACGCACAATAGCCGCACCGAGCCAGCAGTATTCTACCTTGTTTGCACTTGCAAGATCATGCCTAGTATATCTGCACTGTGATTGGACACTCTCACTGTGGCTGACTCGAGTTATGATTAGTAGAAGTAGAAGTCACTTTGATACATGTGTGGGCATGGTCAGTGGCACATGCCAACTTTGTCAAGACATTGCGCACAATAGCCACACCGAGCCACCAGTATTCTACCTTGGTTATACCTGCAAGGTCATGCCTTGTATATTGGCACTGTGATTGGACACTCGACCGTGGCTGACTCATGTTATGATTCATAGCCGTTTATGGTACTTGTTAAACTTTGTGGTCATGGTATGTGGCACATGCAAACTTTGTGAAGGCATTGCATACAAGAGCTGTGCCAAGAAACCGGGTTTTTACCTTGTTTATACTTGCAAGGTCATGCATATTGTATGTGCAATGTCACTGGGCACTCTGACCGTGGCTGACTCGTGTTTCAACTCGTAGAAGTTAAAGTCACTTGGTAAACTATGTGGTCATGGTCAGTGGCACATGCCAACTTTGTCAAGGCATTGCGCACAATAGCCAGACTGAGCCACCAGTATTCTACACTGTTTGCACCTGCAAGATCATGCCTAGTACATCTGCACTGTGATTAGACACTCTGACCGTGGCTGACTTGTGTTATGATCAGTAGAAGTAAAGGTCACTTGGATACATTTGTGGTCATGGTCAGTGGCACATGCCAACTGTGTCAAGGCATTGCGCACAATAGTCACACCGTTACCAGTGTTCTACCTTGCTTGTAACTGCAAGGTCATGCCCTGTATACCTGTTCTGTGATTGGACACTCTGACCGTGGCTGACTCGTGTTCAGATTCATAGCCGTTTAAGGAACTCGGTAAACTTTGTGGTCATGGTCAGTGGCACGTGCCAACTTTGTCAAGGTATTGCGCACAGTAGCCGTGCCAAGCCACCGGTTTTTGACCTTGTTTGTACCTGCAAGGTCATGCCTAGTACATCTGAACTGTGATTGGGCACTCTGACTGTGGCTAACTCGTGTTACGATTCGTATAAGTTAAAGTCACTTGGTAAACATTGTGGTCATGGTAAGTGGCACATGCCAACTTTGTCAAGGCATTG
>SZWC01000702.1:182773-201268 GCA_023375785.1 Penium margaritaceum | reverse complement strand
TGGCACATGCCAACTTTGTCAAGGTATTGCGCACAGTAGCCGTGCCAAGCCACCGGTTTTTGACCTTGTTTGTACCTGCAAGGTCATGCCTAGTACATCTGAACTGTGATTGGGCACTCTGACAGTGGCTAACTCGTGTTACGATTCGTATAAATTAAAGTCACTTGGTAAACATTGTGGTTGTGGTAAGTGGCACATGCCAACTTTGTCAATGCATTACGCACAACATCCACACCGAGCCATCTGTATTCTACCTTGTTTGCACCTGCAAGATCATGCATAGTACATCTGCACTGTGATTGGACACTCTGACCGTGGCTGACTTGTGTTATGATTCATAGCCGTTTAAGGTACTTGGTAAACTTTGTGGTCATGGTCACTGGCACATGCCAAATTTGTCAAGGCATTACGCAAAATAGCCGTGCCAAGCCACCGTTTTTTTACCTTGTTTATACCCGTAATGTCATGCATATGAGGTGTGCACTGTGATTGGGCACTCTGACCGTGGCTGACTCGTGTTACGATTCGTAGAAATTAAAGTCACGTGGTAAACTTTGTGGTCATGGTCAGTGGCACATGCCAACTTTGTCAAGACATTGCACACAATAGCCACATCGAGCCACCAGTATTCTACCTTGTTTGCACCTGCAAGATCGTGCCTAGTACATCTGCACTGTGATTGGAGACTCTGACCGTGGCTGACTCGTGTTATGGTCAATAGAAGTAAAAGTCTTTTGGATACATTTGTGGTCATGGTCAGTGGCACATGCCGACTTTGTCAAGGCATTGCACACAATAGCCACAACAAGCCACCATTATTCTACCTTGTCTGTACCTGCAAGATCATGCCCATTATATCTGCACTGTGATTGGACACTCTGACCGTTGCTGAATCGTGTTATGATTCATAGCGGTTTAAGGTACTCGGTAAACTTTGTGGTCATGGTCAGTGGCACATGCCACCTTTGTCAAGGCATTGCGTACAATAGCCACACCGAGCCACCAATATTCTACCTTGTTTGAACCTGCAAGATCATGCCTAGTACATCTGCACTGTGATTGGACACTCTGACCATGGCTGACTCGTGTTATGATCAATAGAAGTAAAAGTCACTCGGATACATTTGTGGTCATGGTCAGTGGCACATGCCAACTTTGTCTTTGCATTGCGCACAATAGCCAAAACGAGCCACCAGTATTATACCTTGTTTGCACCTGCAAGATCATGCCTAGTACATCTGCACTGTGATTGGACACTCTAACCGTGGCTTTTCGTGTTTTAATCAATAGAAGTAAAATTCACTTGGATACATTTGTGGTCATGGTCAGTGGCACATGCCAACTTTTTCAAGGCATTGCACACAATAGCCAAACCGAGCCACAGGTATTCTACCTTGTTTATACCTGCAAGCTCATGCCCAGTATATCTGCAATGTGATTGGACACTCTGACTGTGGCTGACTTGTGTTATGATTCATAGCTGTTTAAGGTACTCGGTAAACTTGTGGTCATGGTCAGTGGTACATGCGAACTTTGTCAAGGCGTTGCGCACAATAGCCATGCCAAGCCACCGGTTTTTACCTTGTTTATACCTGTAAGGTCATGCATATTAGATGTGTACTGTGATGGGACACTCTGACGATGGCTGACTCGTGTTAGGATTCGTAGAAGTTAAAGTCACTTGGTAAACGTTGTTACTATGGTCAGTGGCACATGCCAACTTTGTCTAGGCATGGCGCACAATAGCCACATCAAGCCACCAGTATTCTATCTTGTTTGTACCTGTAAGATCATGCCTAGTACATCTGCACTGTGATTGGACGCTCTAACCATGGGTGACTCGTGTTATGATCAATAGAAGAAAAAGTCACTTGGATACATTTGTGGTCATGGTCAGTGGCACATGTCAACTTTGTCAATGCATTGCACACAATAGCCACACTGAACCACCCGTATTCTACCTTGTTTATACCTGCAAGGCCATGCCCGGTATATCTGCACTGTGACTGGACAATCTGACCGTCGCTGACTCGTGTTATGATTCATAGCCGTCTGAGGTACTTGGTAAACTTTGTGGTCATGGTCAGTGGCACATGCCAACTTTGTCAAGGTATTGCGCACAATAGCCGTGCCAAGCCACCAGCTTTTTACCTTGTTTATACCTCTAAGGTCATGCCTAGTACATCTGAACTGTTATTGGGCACTTTGACAGTGGCTGACTCGTGTTACGATTCGTAGAAGTTAAAGTCACTTGGTAAACTTTGTGGTCATGGTCAGTGGCACATGCCAACTTTGTCAAGGCATTGCGCACAATAGCCAAAACGAGCCACGAGTATTCTACCTTGTTTGAACCTGTAAGATCATGCCTAGTACATCTGCACTGTGATTGGACACTCTGGCCGTGGCTGACTCATGTTATGATTCATAGCCGTTAGGGAACTTGGTAAACTTTGTGGTCATGGTCAGTGGCACGTGCCAACTTTGTCAAGGCAGTGCGCACAACAGCCGTGCTAAGCCACCGGTTTTCCACCTTGTTTATACGTGTAATGTCATGCATATTAGATGTGCACTGTGATTGGGCACTCTGACCGTGGCTGACTCGTGTTATGATTCGTAGAAGTTAAAGTCCCGTGGTAAACTTTGTGGTCATGTTCAGCGGCACATGCCAACTTTGTCAAGGCATTGGGCACAATAGCCACACCGAGCCACCAGTATTCTACCTTGTTTGCACCTGCAAGATCATGCATAGAACATCAGCATTGTGATTGGACACTCTGACCGTGGCTGACTTGTGTTATGATCAGAATAAGTAAAAGTCACTTGGATACATTTGTGGTCATGGTCAGTGGCACATCCAAACTTTGTCAAGGCATTGCGCACAATAGTTACACCGTTACCAGTATTCTACCTTGTTTGTACCTGCAAGGTCATGCCTTGTACATCTGTACTGTGATTGGACACTCTGACCGTGGCTGACTCGTGTTAAGATTCATAGCCGTTTTGGGTACTTGGTAGGCTTTGTGGTCATGGTCAGTGGTACATGCCAACTTTGTCAAGGTATTGCGCACAGTAGCCGTGCCAAGCCACCGGTTTTTTACCTTGTTTATATCTGCAGGGTCATGCCTAGTACATCTGAATTGTTATTGGGCACTCTGACTGTGGGTGACTCGTGTTCCGATTCGTATAAGCTAAAGTTAATTGGTAAACATTGTGGTCATGGTCAGTTGCACATGCCAACTTTGTCAAGGTATTACGCACAATAGCCACACCGAGCCACCTGTAGTCTACCTTGTTTGCACCTGCAAGATCATGCCAACTACATCTGCACTGTGATTGGACACTCTGACCGAGGCTGACTCGTGTTATGATTCAGAGCCGTTTAAGGTACTTGGTAAACTTTGTGGTCATGGTCAGTGGCACATGCATACTTTTTCAAGGCATTGCGCACAAAAGCCGTGCCAAGCCACTGGTTTTTTACCTTGTTTATACCTGTAAGGTCATGCATATTAGATGTGCACTATGATTGGGCACTCTGACCGTGGCTGACTCGTGTTACGATTCGTAGAAGTTAATGTCACCTGGTAAACTTTGTGGTCATAGTCAGTGGCACATGCCAACTTTGTCAAGGCATTGAACACAATAGCCACACCGAGCCACCAGTGTTCTACCTTGTTTGCACCTGTAAGATCATGAATAGTACATCTGCACTGTGATTGGAGACTCTGACTGTGGCTGACTCGTGTTATGACCAATAAAAGTAAAAGTAACGTGGATACATTTGTGGTCATGGTCAGTGGCACATGCCAACTTTGTCAAGGCATTGCGCACAATAGCCACACCGAGCCACCAGTATTATACCTTGTTTGTATATGCAAGGTCATGCCCATTATATCTGCATTGTGATTGGACACTCTGACTGTGGCTGAATCGTGTTATGATTCATAGCCGTTTAAGGTACTTGGTAAACATTGTGGTCATGGTCAGTGGCACATGCCAACTTTGTCAAGGCATTGCGCACAATAGCCACACCGATCCACCAATATTCTACCTTGTTTGAACCTAAAGATAATGCCTAGTACATCTACACTGTGCTTGGACACTCTGACCGTGGCTGACTCGTGTTATGCTCAATAGGAGTAAAAGTCACTCGGATACATTTGTAGTCATGGTCAGTGGCACATGCCAACTTTGTCTTGGCATTGCGCACAATAGCCACACCGAGCCACCGGTATTCTACCTTGCTTGCACGTGCAAGATCATGCCTAGTACATCTGCAATGTGATTGGACACTCTAACCGTGGCTTTTCGTGTAATGATCAATAGAAGTACAAGTCAGTTGGATACATTTGTGGTCATGGTCAGTGGCACACGCCAATTTTGTCAAGGCATTGCACACAATAGCCAAACCGAGCCACCAGTATTCTACCTTGTTTATACCTGTAAGGTCATGCCCAGTATATCTGCACTGTGATTGGACACTCTGACCGTGGCTGACTCGTGTTATGATTCATAGCCGTTTAAGGCACTTGGTAAACTTGTGGTCATTGTCAGTGGCACATACCAACTTTGTCAAGGAATTGCGCACAATAGCCGTGCCAAGCCACCGGTTTTTTACCTTTTTTATAACTGCAAAGTCATGCATATTATATGTGTACTGTGATTGGACACTCTGACTATGGCTGACTCGTGTTATGATTCGTAGAAGTTAAAGTCACTTGGTAAACATTGTGGTCATGGTCAGTGGCACATGCCACTTTGTTTAGGCATTGCGCAAAATAGCCACACCGAACCACCAGTATTCTACCATGTTTTTACCTGCAAGATCATGCCTAGTACATCTGTACTGTGATTGGACACTTTGACCGTGGCTGACTCGTGTCATGATCAATAGAAGTAAAAGTCACTTGGATACATTTGTGGTCATGGTCAGTTGCACATGCCAACTTTGTCAAGGCATTGCACACAATAGCCACACCGAGCCACCCGTATTCTACCTTGTTTATACCTGCAAGGCCATGCCCAGTACATCTGCACTGTGACTGGACAATCTGACCGTGGCTGACTCGTGTTATGATTCACAGTCGTTTAAGGTACTTGGTAAACTTTGTGGTCATGGTCAATGGCACATGCCAACTTTGTCAAGGCATTGCGCACAATAGCCACACCGAGCCACCAGCATTATACCTCGTTAGTACCTGCAAGATCATGCCTAGTACATTTGCACTGTGATTGGACATTCTGACTGTGGCTGACTCGTATTGTGATCAATAGAAGTAAAAGTCACTTGGATACATTTGTGGTCATGGTCAACAGCACATGCCAACTTTGTCAAGGCATTGCGCAAAATAGCCACACTGAGCCACCAGTATTCTACCTTGTTTATACCTGCAATGTCATGCCCAATATACCTGCACTGTGATTGGACACTCTGACCGTGGCTGACTCGTGTTATGCTTCATAGTCGTTCAATGTACTTGGTAAACTTTGTGGTCATGGTCATTGGCACATACCAATTTCGTCAAGGCATTGCGCACAATACCCGTGCCATGCCACCGGCTTTTTACCTTGTTTATACGTGCAAGGTCATGCATATTAGATGTACGCTGTGATTGGGTACTCAGACCGAGGCTGACTCATGTTACGATCAATTGAAGTAAATGTCACTTGGATACATATGTGGTCATGGTCAGTGGCACATGCCAACTTTGTCAAGGCAGTGCGCACAATAGCCACACCGAGCCACCAGTATTATACATTGTTTGTACCTGCAAGATCATGCCTAGTACATCTGCATTGTGATTGGACACTCTGATCGTGGCTGACTCGTGTTATGATCAATAGAACTAAAAGTCACTTAGAAACATTTGTGGTCATGGTCAGTGGCACATGCCAACTTTGTCAAGGCATTGCGCACAATAGCCACACTGAGCCACCAGTATTCTACCTTGTTTATACCTGCAAGTTCATGCCCAGTATATCTGTACTGTGATTGGACAATCTGACCGTGGCTAACTTGTGTTATGAGCAATATAAGTCAAAGTCAATTGGATACATTTGTGGTCATGGTCAGTGGCACATGCCAACTTTGTCAAGGCATTGCGCACAAAAGCCACACCAAGCCACCTGTATTCTACCTTGTTTGTACCTTTAAAATCATTCCTAGTACATCTGCACTGTGATTGGACACCCTGACCGTGGCTGACTCGTGTTATGATTCATATCCGTTTAAGGTACTTGGTAAACTTTGTGGTCATGGTCAGTGGCACATGCCAACTTTGTCAAGGCATTGCGCACAAAAGCCACACCAAGCCACCTGTATTCTACCTTGTTTGTACCTTTAAAATCATTCCTAGTACATCTGCACTGTGATTGGACACCCTGACCGTGGCTGACTCGTGTTATGATTCATATCCGTTTAAGGTACTTGGTAAACTTTGTGGTCATGGTCAGTGGCACATGTCTACTTTGTAAAGGCATTGCGCATAATAGCCGTGCCAAGCCATCGGCTTTTTACCTTGTTTATACCTCTAAGGTCATGCCTGGTACATCTGAACTGTGATTGGGCACTCTAACTGTGGCTGACTCGTGTTACGATTCGTAGAAGTTAAAGTCACTTGGTAAACTTTGTGGTCATGGTCAGTGGCACATGCCAACTTTTTCAAGGCATTGCACACAATAGCCACACTGAGCCACCAGTATTCTACCTTCTTTGAACCTGCAAGATCATGCCTAGTACATCTGCACTGTGATTGGACACTCTGACCGTGGCTGACTCGTGTTATGATTCTTAGCCGTTGAAGGTACTTGGTAAACTTTGTGGTCATGGTCAGTGGCACGTGCCAACTTTGTCAAGGCAGTGCGCACAATAGCCGTGCCAAGCTACCGGTTTTTGACCTTGTTTATACCTGCAAGGTCATGCCTAGTACATCTGAACTTTGATTGGACACCCTGACTGTGGCTGACTTGTGTTACGATTCGTAGAAGTTAAAGTCACTTGGTAAACTTTGTGGTCATGGTAAGTGAAAAATGCCAACTTAGTCAAGGCATTGCACACAATAGCCATACCAAGCCACCAGTATTATATCTTGGTTGTACCTGCAAGGTCATGCCTAGTATATCTACACTGTGATTGGACACTCTGACCGTGGTTGACTCGTGTTATGATTCATAGCCGTTAAATGTACTTGGTATACTTGGTGGTCATGGTCAGTGGCACATGCCAACTTTGTCAAGACATTGCGCACAATAGCCGTGCCAAGCCACCTGTATTTTACCATTTTTATACCTCCAAGGTCATGCATATTAGATATGCACTGTGATTGGGCATTCTGACAGTGGCTGACGTGTGCTACGATTTGTAGAAGTTAAAGTCACTTGGTAAACTTTGTGGTCATGGCCAGTTGCACATGCGAACTTTGTCAAGGCATTCCGCACAATAGCCACACCGAGCCACCAGTATTCTGCCCTGTTTCCACCTGCAAGATCATGTCTAGTACATCTGCACTATGATTGGACACTCTGACCGTGGCTGACTCGTGTTATGATCGATCAAAGTAAACGTCACTCAGATACATTTGTGGTCATGGTCAGTGGCACATGCCAAATTTGTCAAGGCATTGCGCACAATAGCCACATTGGGCCACCAGTATACTACCTAGTTTGAACCTGCAAGGTCATGCCCATTATATCTGCACTGTGACTGGACACTCTGACCGTGGATGAATTGTGTTATGATTCATAGCCGTTTAAGGTACTTGGTGAACTTTGTGGTCATTGTTAATGGCACATGCCATGTTTGTCAAGGCATTGCGCACAATAGCCACACCGCGCCACCAGTATTCTACCTTGTTTGAACCTGCAAGATAATGCCTAGTACATCTACACTGTGATTGGACACTCTGGTCGTGGGTGACTCATGTTATAATGAATAAAAGTAAAAGTCACTCGGATACATTTGTGATCATGGTCAGTGGCACATGCCAACTTTGTCTTGGCATTGCGCACAATAGCCACACCAAGCCACCAGTTCTCTACCTTGTTTGCACCTGCAAGATCATGCCTGGTTCATCTGCACTATGATTGGACACTGTGACCGTGGCTTTTTGTATTATCATCAACAGAAGTAAAAGTCACTTGGATACATTTGTGGTCATGGTCAATGGCACATGCCAACTTTGTCAAGGCATTGCACACAATAGCCAAACCGGGCCACCAGAATTCTACCTTGTTTGTACTTGCAAGATCATGCCTAGTACATCTGCACTGTGATTGAACACTCTGACCGTGGCTGACTCGTGTTATGATCAATAGAAGTAAAAGTCACTTGGATAGAGTTGTGGTCATGTTCAGTGGTACATGCCAACGTTTTCAAGGCATTGCACACAATAGCCACACCGAGCCACCCGTATTCTACTTTGTTCATACCTGCAAGGCCATGCCCAGTATATATGCACTGTGACTGGAAACTCTGACCGTGGCTGACTCGTGTTATGATTCATAGCCGTTTAAGGTACTTGGTAAACATTGTGGTCATGGTCAGTGGCACATGCCAACTTTGTCAAGGCATTGTGCACAATAGCCGTCCCAAGCCACCGGGTTTTTACCTTGTTTATACATGCAAGGTCATGCATGTTAGATGTGTACTGTGATTGGGCACTCTGACCGTGGCTGACTCGTGTTATGATCAATAGAAGTAAATGTCATTTTGTAAACTTTGTGGTCATGGTCAGTGGCATATGCCAGCTTTATCAAGGCATTCTGCACAATAGCCACATCAAGCCACCAGTATTATACCTTGTTTGTACCCCCAAGATCATGCCTAGTACATCTGCACTGTGATTGGACACTTTTACCGTGGCTGGCTCATGTTATGATCAAAAGAAGTAAAAGTCACTTGGATACATTTGTGGTCATGGTCAGTGGCACATGCCAACGTTGTCAAGGCATTGTGCACAATAGCCACATCAAGCCACCAGTATTCTACCTTGTTTGTACCTGCAAGATCACTCCTAGTACATCTGCACTGTGATTGGACACTCTGACTGTGGCTGACTCGTATTATGATCAATAGAAGTAAAAGTCACTTGGAAACATTTTTGGTCATGGTCAGTGGCACATGCCAACTTTGTCAAGGCATTGCGCACAATATCCATACAAAGCCACCAGTTTTTTGCCTTGTTTATACAAGTAAAGTCATGCACATTACATGTGCACTGTGATTGGGCACTCTGACTATGGCTGACTCGTGTTACCATTCGTACACGTTAAAGTCACTTGGATACATTTGTGGTCATGGTCAGTGGCACATGCCAACTTTGTCAAGGCATTGCGCACAATAGCCACACCGAGCCACCAGTATTCTACCTTGTCTGTACCTGCAAGTTCATGCCTAGTACATCTGCAGTGTGATTGGACACTCTGACCGTGGCTGACTCGTGTTATGATCAATAGAAGTAAAAGTCACTTGGGTGCATTTGTGGTCATGGTCAGTGGCACGTGCCAACTTTGTCAAGGCATTGTGCACAATAGCCACACCGAGCAACCAGTATTATACCTTGTTTATACCTGCAAGGTCATGCCCAGTATATTTGCACTATGATTGGACACTCTGACCGTGGCTGACTCGTGTTATGACTCATAGCCGTTTAAGGTGCTTGCTAAACTTTGTGGTCATGGTCAGTGGCACATGCCAACTTTGTCAAGACATTGTGCACAATAGTCGTGCCAAGCCACCTGTTTTTTACCTTGTTTGCACCTACAAGGTCATGCCTAGTACATCTGAACTATGATAGGGCACTCTGACCGTGGCTGACTCATGTTACGATTCGTAGAAGTTAAAATCACTTGGTAATCTTTCTGGTCATGGTCAGTGGCACATGTCACCTTTGTCAAGGCATTGCGCACAATAGCCACACCGAGCCACCAGTATTCTGCCTTGTTTATACCTGCAGGGTCATGCCCAGTATATCAACACTGTGATTGGATACTCTGACCGTGGCTGACTCGTGTTATGATTCATAGCCGTTTAAGGTACTTGGTAAACTTTGTGGTCATGGTCAGTGGCACATGCCAACTTTGTCAAGGAATTGCGCACAATAGCCATGCCAAGCCACCGGTATTTTACCTTGTCTGTACCTGCAAGGTCATGCCCAGTATGTCTACACTGTGATTGGATACTCTGACCGTGGCTGACTCGTGTTATGATTCATAGCCGTTTAAGGTACTTGGTAAACTTTGTGGTCATGGTCAGTGGCACATGCCAACTTTGTCAAGGAATTGCGCACAATAGCCATGCCAAGCCACCGGTATTTTACATTGACTATGCCTGCAAGGTCATGCATATTAGACGTGCAATGTGATTGGGCAGTCTGACTGTGGCAGACTCGTGTTACGATCCGTAAAAGTAAAAGTCATTTGGTAAGCTTTGTTATTATGGTCAGTGGCACATGCCAACTTTGTCGAGGCATTGCGCACAATAGGCACACCAAGGTACCAGTATTATTCCTTGTTTGCACCTGCAAGATCGTGCCTAGTACATTTGCACTGTGACTGGACACTCTCACCGTGGCTGACTCGTGTAAAGATGAATAGAATTAAAAGTCACGTGGATACATTTGTGGTCATGGTCAGTGGCACATGCCAACTTTGTCAAGGCATTGTGCACAATAGCCACACCGAGCCACCAGTATTCTACCTTGTTTATACCTGTAAGCTCATGCCTAGTACATCTGCACAGGGATTGGACGCTCTGACCATGGCTGACTCGTGTTAAAATTCATAGCCGTTTAAGATACTTGGTAAACATTGTGGTCATGGTCAGTGGCACATGCCAACTTTGTCCAGGAATTACGCACAATAGCCGTGACAAGCCACCCGTTTTTACCTTGTTTATACCTGCAAGGTCATGCCTAGTACATCTGAGCTGTGATTGGGCACTCTGAATGTGGCTGACTCGTGTTACGATCCATGTAAGTTAAAGTCACTTGGTGACTTTGTAGTCATGGTCAGTGGCAGATGCCAACTTTGTCAAGGCATTGCGCACAATAGCCACACCGAGCCACCAGTATTCTACCTTGTTTGCACCTGTACGTTCATAACTAGTACATCTACACTGTGACTGGATACTCTGACCGTGGCTGACTCGTGTTATGATCAATAGAAGTAAAAGTCACTTGGATACATTTGTGGTCATCGTCAGTGGCACATGCCAACTTTGTCAAGGCATTGCACACAATAGCCACACCTAGCCACCAATATTCTACCTTGTTTATACCTGTAAGGTCATGCCCAGTATGTCTACACTGTGATTGGACACTCTGACCGTGGCCGACTCGTGTTATGATTCATAGCCGTTTAAGGTACTTGGTAAACTTTGTGGTCATGGTCACTGGCACATGCCAACTTTGTCAAGGCATTGTGCACGATAGCCGTGCCAAGCCACCGGATTTTTACCTTGTTTATACCTGCAAGGTCATGCCCAGTATATCTGCACTGTGATTGGACAATCTGACCGTGGCTGACTCGTGTTATGATTCATAGCCGTTTAAGGAACTTGGTAAACTTTGTGGTCAGTGGCACATGCCAACTTTGTCAAGGCAATGCGCACAATAGCCGTGCCAAGTCACCAGATTTTTACCTTCTTAATACCTGTTCGGTCGTGCATATTAGATGTGCACTGTGATTGGGCACTCTGACTATGGCTGACTCGTGTTACGATTCGTAGACAATAAAGTCAATTGGATACATTTGTGGTCATGGTCAGTGGCACCTGCCAACTTTGTAAAGGCTTTGCGCACAATAGCCACACAGCGAGCCACCAGTATTCTACCTTGGTTGTACTTGCAAGATCATGCCTAGTACATCTGCACTGTGATAAGACACCCTGACCGTGGCTGACTCGTGTTATGATCAATAGCAATAAAAGTCACTTGGATACATTTATGGTCATGGTCGGTGGCACATGCCAACATTGTCAAGTCATTGCGCATAATAGCCACACCGAGCCACCAGTATTCTACATTGTTTATACCTGCAATGTCATGCCCAGTATATCTGCACTGTGATTGGACAATCTGACTGTGGGTGACTCGTGTTATGATTCATAGCCGTTTAAGGAACTTGGTAAACTTTGTGGTCATGGTCAGTGGCACATGCCAACTTTGACAAGGCATTGCGCTCAATAGCCACACCGAGCCACCAGTATTCTACATTGTGTGTGCCTGCAAGATCATGCCTAGTACATCTGTAGTGTGATTGGACAATCTGACCGTGGCTGACTCGTGTTATGATCAATAGAAGTAAAAGTCACTTGGATACATTTGTGGTCATGGTCAGTGGCACATGCCAACTTTGTCAAGGCATTGTGCACAATAGCCACACCGAGCCACCAGTATTCTACATTGTGTGTGCCTGCAAGATCATGCCTAGTACATCTGCACTGTGATTGGACAATCTGACCGTGGGTGACTCGTGTTATGATCAATAGCAGTAAAAGTCACTTGGATACATTTGTGGTCATGGTCAGTGGCACATGCCAACTTTGTCAAGGCATTGTGCACAATAGCCACACCGAGCCACCAGTATTCTACCTTGTTTATACCTATAACCTCATGCCTAGTACATCTGCTCTGGGATTGCACACTCTGATCATGGCTGACTCGTGTTATAATTCAAAGCCGTTTAAGGTACTTGGTAAACATTGTGGTCATGGTCAGTGGCACATGCCAACTTTGTCAAGGAATTATGCACAATAGCCGTGCCAAGCCACCGGTTTTTACCTTGTTTATACCGGCAAGGTCATGTCTAGTACATCTGAGCTGTGATTGGGTACTCTGACTGTGGCTGACTTGTGTTACGAATCGTAGAAGTTATAGTCACTTCGTAAACTCTGTTGTCATGGTCAGTGGCACATGCCAACTTTGTCAATGCATTGCGTACAATAGCCGTGCCAAGACACCGGCTTTTTACCCTGTTTATACCTGCAAGGTCATGCATATGAGATGTACACTGTGATTGGATACTCTGACCGTGGCTGACTCGTGTTATGATCAATATAAGTAAAAGTCACTTCGATACATTTGTGGTCATGGTCAGTGGCACATGCCAAATTTGTCAAGGCTTTGCGCACAGTAGCCACACCAAGCCACCAGTATTCTACCTTGATTGTATTTGCAAGGTCATGCTTAGTATATCTGCACTATGATAGGACACTCTGACCAAGGCTGACTCGTGTTATGATTCATAGCCGTTTAAGGTACTTGGTAAACTTTCTGGTCATGGTCAGTAGCACATGCCAACTTTGTCAAGGCATTGCGCACAATAGCCGTGCCAAGCCACCGGTTTTTTACCTAGTTTATACCTTCAAGGTCATGCCTAGTACATCTGAAGCTTGATTGGGCACGCTGGCTGTGGCTGACTCGTGTTACGATTCGTAGAAGTTAAAGTCACTTGGTAACTTTGTGGTCATGGTCAGTGGCAGATGCCAACTTTGTCAAGGCATTGCGCACAGTAGCCACACTGAGCCACCAGTGTTCTACCTTATTTGCTCCTACAAGATCATACCTAGTACATCTACACTGTGATTGGATACTCTGACCGTGGCTTACTCGTGTTATGATCAATATAAGAAGGGTCACTTGGATACATTTGTGGTTATGGCCAGTGACACATGCTATTTTTGTCAAGGCATTGCACACAATAGCCACACCGAGCCACCAGTATTCTACATTGTTGATACCTGTAAGGTCATGCCAAGTATGTCTGCACTGTGGTTGGACACTCTGACCGTGGCTGACTCGTGTTATGATTCATAGCCATTTAAGGAACTTGGTAAACGTTGTGGTCATGGTCAGTGGCACATGTCAACTTTGTCAAGGTAATGCGCACAATAGCCATGCCAAGCCACCAGTTTTTTACCTTGTTAATACCTGTTAGGTCATGAATATTAGATGTGCACTGTGATTGGGCACTCTGACTATGGCTGACTCGTGTTATGATTCGTAGACGTTATAGTCACTTGGATACATTTGTGGTCATGGTCAGTGGCACATGCCAACTTTGTCAAGGCATTGCGCATAATACCCACACCGAGCCACTAGTATTTTACCTTGTTTGTACCTGCAAGATCATGCCTAGTACATATGCACTGTGATTGGACTCTCTGACCGTGGCTTACTCGTGTTATGATCAACAAAATGTCGCCTGGATACATTTGTGGTCATGGTCCGTGGCACATGCCAACTCTATAAGGGCCTTGCGCATAATAGCCACACCGAGCCTCCAGTATTCTACCTTTATTCCTGCAAGGTCATGCCTAGTATATCTGCACTGTGATTGGACAATCTGACCGTGGCTGACTCGTGTTATGATTCATAGCCGTTTAAGGAACTTGGTAAACTTTGCGGTCATTGTCAGTGGCACATGCCAACTTTGTCAAGGCAATGCGCACAATAGCCGTGCCAAGCCACCAGTTTTTTACCTTATGAATACCTGCAAGGTCATGCACATTAGATGTGCACTGTGATTGGGCAGGCTGACTATGGCTGACTTGTGTTAGGATTCGTAGACGTTAAAGTCACTTGGATACATTTGTGGTCATGGTCAGTGGCATATCCCAACTTTGTAAAAGCATTGCGCACAATAGCCACACCGAGCCACCAGTATTCTACCTTGTTTGTACCTGCAATATAATGCCTAGTACATCTGCACTGTGATTGGACACTCTGACCGTGGCTGACTCATGTTATGACCAATAGAAGTAAAAGTCACTTGGATACGTTTGTGGTCATGGTCAGTGGAACACGCAAACTTTGTCAAGGCATTGTGCACAATAGCCACACTGAGCCATCAATATTCTTCTTTGTTTATACCCGCAAGGTCATGTACAGTATATCTGTACTGTGATTGGACACTCTGGCCGTGGCTGACTCGTGTTATGATTTATAGCCGTTTAAGGTACTTGGAAAGCCTTGTGGTCATGGTCAGCGGCACATGCCAACTTTGTCAAGGCATTGCGCACAATAGCCGTGCCAAGCAAACGGTTTTTTACCTTGTTCATACCTTCAAGGTCATGCATATTACATGTGCACTGTGATTGGGCACTCTGACCATGGCTGACTCGTGTTACAACTCATTGAAGGTAAAGTCACTTGGTAAAATTTGTGGTCATGGTCTGTGGCACATGCCAACTTTGTCAAGGCATTGCGCACAATAGCCATACCAAGCCACCAGTAGTCTACCTTGTGTGTACCTGCAAGATGATGCCTACTACATCCGCACTGTGATTGGACACTCTGACCATGGCTGACGCGTGTTATGATCAATAAAAGTAAAAGTCACTTGGATACATTTGTGTTCATGGTCAGTGGCACATGCCAACTTTGTCAAGGCATTGCACACAATAGCCACACCGATCCACCAGTAATCTACCTTGTTTACACCTGTAAGCTCATGCCCATTTTATCTGCACTGGGATTGGACACTCTGACCGTAGCTGACTCGTGTTATGATTCATAGCCATTTAAGGAAATTGGTAAACATTGTGGTCATGGTCAGTGGCACATGCCAACTCTGTCAAGGCATTACGCACAATAGCCATGCCAAGCCACCGGATTTTTACCTTCTTTATACCTGCAACGTCATACCCAGTACATCTGAGCTGTGATTGGGTACTCTGACCGTGGCTGACTCGTGTTATGATTCGTAGAAGTTAAAGTCACTTGGTAAACTTTGTGGTCATGGTCAGTGGCACATGCCAACTTTGTCAAGGCACTGCGCACAATAGCCACACCGGGCCACCAGTATTCTACCTTGTTTGCACCTGCAAGATCATGCCTAGTACACCTGCACTATGATTGGACACTCTGACCGTGGCTGACTCGTGTTATGATCAGTAGAAGTAAAAGTCACTTGGATACATTTGTTATCATTGGCTGTGGCACATGCCAACTTTGTCAAGTAATTGCACACAATAGCCACACCGAGCCACCAGTATTCTACCTTGTTTATACCTGAAAGGTCATGCCCAGTATATCTGCACTGTACATGGACTCTGACCGTGGCTGACTTGTGTTAGAATTCATAGCCGTTTAAGGTACTTGGTAAACTGTGTGGTCCTGGTCAGTTGCACATGCCAACTTTGTCAAGGCATTGCACACAATAGCCACACCGAGCCACCAGTATTCTACCTTGTTTGAACCTGCAAGATCATGCCTAGTACATCTGCACTGTGATTGGACACTCTGACCGTGGCTGACTCGTGTTATGATCAATAGAAGTAAAAGTCACTTGGATACATTTGTGGTCATGGTCAGTGGCACATGCCAAATTTGTCAAGGCATTGCACACAATAGCCACATCGAGCCACCAGTATTCTACCTTGTTTGTACATGGAAGGTCATGCCTAGTTCATCTGCACTGGGATTGGTCACTCTAACCGTGGTTGACCCGTGTTATGATCAATAGAAGTAAAAGTCACTAGGATACATTTGTGGTCATGGTCAGTGGCACATGCCAACTTTGTCAAGGCATTGCGCACAATAGCCACATCAAGCCACCAGTATTCTACCTTGTTTATACTTGCAAGGTCATGCCCAGTATATCGGCACTGTGATTGGACACTCGGACCGTGGCTGACTCGTGTTATGATTCATATTCGTTTAATGTACTTTGTAAACTTTGTGGTCATGGTCAGTGGCACATGTCAACTTTGTAAAGGCATTACGCACAATAGTCGTGCCAAGACACCAGTTTTTTGCCTTTTTTATACCTGCAAGGTCATGCATATTAGATGTACGCTGTGTTTGGGCACTCTGACCGTGGTTGACTCGTGTTACGATTCGTAGAAGTTAAAGTCACTTGGTAAACTTTGTGGTCATGGTCAGTGGCACATGCCAACTTTGTCAAGGCATTGCGCATTATAGCCACACCGAGTCACCAGTGTTCTACCTTGTTTGCACCTGCAAGATCATGCCTAGTACATCTACACTGAGATTGGACACTCTGACCGTGGCTGGCTCGTGTCACGATCAATAGAAGTAAAAGTCACCTGTATGCATTTGTGGTTATGGTCAGTGGCACATGCCAACTTTGTCAAGGCATTGCGCACAATAGCCACACCGAGCCACAAGTATTCTACCTTTTTTATACCTGCAAGGTCATGCCAAGTATGTCTACACTATGATTGGACACTCTGAACGTGGCTGACTCGTGTTATGATTCATAGTCGTTTAAGGTACTTGGATACATTTGTGGGCATGGCCAGTGGCACATGCCAACTTTGCCAAGGCATTGTGCAAAATAGCCATGCCAAGCCACCAGTTTCTTACCTTGTATATACCTGCACTCATGCCTAGTATATCTGCACTGTGATTGGGCACTCTGACCGTGGCTGACTCTTGTTACGATTCGAAGAAGTTAAAGTCACTTGGTAAACTTTGTGGTCATGGTCAGTTGCACATGCCAACTTTGCCAAGGCATTGCGCATAATAGCCACACCGAGCCACCAGTATTCTACCTTGTTTGTACCTGCAAGATCATGCCTAGTACATATGCACTGCGATTGGAAACTCTGACTGTGGCTGACTTGTGTTTTGATCAATAGAAGTAAAAGTCACTTGGACACATTTGTGGTCATGGTCAGTGGCATATGCAAACATTTTCAAGGCATTGCACACAATAGCCACACCAAGCCACCAGTATTCCACCTTGTTTATACCTGTAAGGTCATGCCCCGTATATCTGCACTGTGATTGGACACGGTGACCGTGGCTGACTCGTCTTATGATTCATAGCCGTATAAGGTACTTGTTAAACTTTGTGGTCATGGTCAGTGGCACATGCCAACTTTGTCAAGGCATTGCGCCCAATAGCCGTGCCAAGTCACCGGTGTTTTACCTTGTTGATACCTGAAAGGTCATGCATATTATATGTGCACTGTCATTGGACACTCTGACCGTGGCTGACTCGAGTTACGATTCGTAGAAGTTAAATTCACTTGGTAAACTTTGTGGTCATGGTCGGTGGCACAAGCCAGCTTTATCAAGGCATTGCGCACAATAGCCACACCGAGCCACCAGTATTGTACCTTGTTTGCACCTGCAATATCAGGCCTAGCAAATCTGCACTGTTATTGGACACTGTGACCATGGCTGACTTGTGTTATGATCAATAGAAGTATAAGTCACTTGGATACATTTGTGGTCATGGTCAGTGGCACATGCCAAATTTGTCAAGGCATTGCACACAATAGCCACATCGAGCCACCAGTATTCTACCTTGTTTCTACATACAAGGTCATGCCTAGTACATCTGCACTGGGATTGGACACTCTGACCGTGGTTGACCCGTGTTATGATCAATAGAAGCAAAAGTCACTTGGATACATTTGTGGTCATGGTCAATGGCAATTGCCAACTTTGTCAAGGCATTGCGCACAATAGCCACATCAAGCCACCAGTATTCTACCTTGTTTATACCTGCAAGGTCATGCCTAGTGCA
>SZWC01000702.1:124594-182609 GCA_023375785.1 Penium margaritaceum | reverse complement strand
TTTGTGGTCATGGTCAGTGGCACATGCCAACTTTGTCAAGGCATTGCGCACAATAGCCACATCAAGCCACCAGTATTCTACCTTGTTTATACCTGCAAGGTCATGCCTAGTATATCTGCACTGTGATTGGACACTCTGACCGTGGCTGACTCGTGTTATGATCAATAGAAGTAAAAGTCACTTGGATACATTTGTGGTCATGGTCAGTGGTACATGCCAACTTTGTCAAGGCATTGTGCACAATAGCCACACCGAGCCACCAGTATTCTACCTTGTTTATACCTGCAAGGTCATGCCCATTGTATTTGCACTGTGATTGGACACTCTGACTATTGCTGACTCGTGTCATGATTCATGGCCGTTTAAGGCACTTGGTAAACTTTGTGGTCATGTTCAGTGGCGCATGCCAACGTTGTCAAGGCATTGCGCACAATAGCCGTGCCAAGTCACCGGTTTTTTACCTTGTTTATACGTGCAAGGTAATTCATTTTAGATGTGCGTTGTGATTGTGCACTCTGACCGTGGCTGACTCGTGTTATGATTCGTAGAAGTTAAAGTCATTTGGTAAACTTTCTGGTCATGATCAGTGGCACATGCCAACTTTGTCAAGGCATTGCGCACAATAGCCACACCGAGCCACTAGTAGTCTACCTTGTTTGAACCTGCAAGATCATGCCTAGTGCATCTGTACTGTGTTTGGACACTCTGACTGTGGTAGACTCGTGCTATGATCAATAGAAGTAAAAGTCACTTGGATACATTTGTGGTCATGGTCAGTGGCACATGCCAACTTTGTCCAGGCATTGCGCACAATAGCCACACCAAGCTACCAGTACTTTACCTTGTTTATACCTGCAAGGTCATGCTTTATTATATCTGCACTGTGATTGGACACGCTGACCGTGGCTGACTCGTGTTATGATTCATAGCCGTTTTATGTACTTGGTAAACTTTGTGGTCATGGTCAATGGCAAATGCCAACTTTGTCAAGGCATTGCACACAATATTCGTGCCAAGCCACCGGGTTTTTACCTTGTTTAAACCTGCAAGGTCGTGCATATTAGATGTGCGCTATGATTGGACACTCTGACCGTGTCTGACTCTTGTTACGATTCGTAGAAGTTAAAGTCACTTGGATACATTTGTGGTCATGGTCAGAGGCACATGCCAACATTGTCAAGGCATTGCGCACAGTAGCCGTGCCACGCCACCGGTTTTTTACCTTGTTGATACCTGCAAGGTCATTCCTAATACATATAAACTATGATTGGGCACTCTGAATGTGGCTGACTCGTGTTACAATTCGTAGAAGTGAAAGTCACTTGGTAAACTTTGTGGTCATGGACAGTGGCACATGCCACCTTTGTCAAGACACTGCGCACAATAGCCGTACCAAGACACCGGTCATTTGCCCTGTTTATACCTCCAAGTACATGCATATTAGACGTGCACTGTGATTGGGTACTCTGACCGTGGCTGACTTGTGTTTTGATTCGTAGAAGTTGGCATATGCCACTGACCATGACCACAAATGTATCCAAGTGACTTTAACTTCTACGAATTATAACACAAGTCAGCCACGGTCAGATTGTCCAATCACAGTGCAGATGTGCTGTTAATGGTGTTTCGTTTATCCACCGGAGGACGGGGAAGGAGGAGCTGGGGCCTGGATTCAAAAAGAAGGAAAGGGGGAGAGGTCCACGAATCATCCGACGACCGCTCGACCAATAAAAGAAAATTGCGGGAAGGGACAGTTCGAATCCAGGAGGCGACGGAGCGCGGGGGAGGATATTGCGGCGGACGACGTGACCCGACCAGACCTGCCGAGAGGAAAGAAAGGCGGCCCGAGGCTGGCTTGATGGCAACGGAGCCGCACCCAAACCTCGAGGAGAGGAGCGGTATTCGAGGCGCCTTATCCAAAGGCATTTTGATGTGCAAGCCGCAGAAAGGGGCTAGCCACCGGGATGGGATTTTGGGAGAGCGGTGCCGGGGGAGATAAGGGGAGGAGGACGAGAAGATGACGGCTGCTGACGAGACCCAGCTGCTCATGCGAATGCTATCGATCCTGAGCTGCAAAGACGCTGAACCTCACTGCTGAAGACCGACGCTGGGCGCCTCTGCTCCCAACTCGCAAAGAGGTGTTCGCCACCGGCGAGCGACGCTGCTGACTCCTCGCTTGACCCGATTGGGGGAGGCCAGCCTGGCAGCCATCAGTCAGACTGAGAGATTGCTGCCCCTCAGTCAAACCAGACCGTCGAGCAGGACCCGTGTCCCGTCTCGCGACAAGCTACAATAGGAAAGTTAGTCAGGACGGTGTGTGTGTGTGTGTGTGTGTGTGAAGGTGTGTAACCATCCCCGGATGGGAAGGCCGCTTCCCGAGGAGCACGTCACGGAGCCATCATGGCCTGGTCCTGAGTTCCCACGGGAGCACCAACCACCCAGCTCCAGGCGCGGTCCCTGAGACTCCTCGGTGATCTTCTACGCCATCTCCAGCTGCTGGAATGTACACCATCGGCTTGGCATGTTGACGGTTATGGGAGTGATGCAATGGTCGCATCACCCTGCCGGTGGAGCCGTGGAGCAGTTATCGCAACCGTTGCTGCAGAGACTTCCTCGCGACGATGAGCCCCGCCGCGTGGAGAGCTGGCAAGAGATGGCGCGTGATGTCGGGCGGCGTGCTGAAGAACGGGCGGAGGCGTTCCGAGCCTACCATCGGTACCAGCAAGAGTTGTTCCGCCTACGAGAGGAGGACCCCGCACGTGACCTTCTCCGTGCAGGTCGGCACGCTAACTGTCCACTGGAGTTGCACCGTGCTCCACGGGCGAACGACCAAGGCAGTGTAAACCGCACAGTGCTTGTGCAAAGACCAGCTCCGGCCAAGGATCCGGCGATGCAGGAGGCCTATGGTTTGCGTATTTTGCTGGGTGACATATAGAGTAGCGTGTGTGTGTATGAGTAGAGAAGATCTGCTGACCATCTGCATCTTTGATGAAGTGTGTGCAGAAGCATGAGTGGGTGCGGTGCATGTGCAAGAGGTGCTGCCCTCAAATGCAGTTGCACCTGACACGGAGCCCAGAGGGCCAGTACCACCGGCAGCAGCAATGGAGGAACAGTGGGAGGAGCGACGGAAGAAGAAACGAAAGGGGCCCCAAGAAGCTAGACTAGGGGAGAAAAAGCCACAAAAAGAGGTGAAGAAACAAGGGGATGAAAGGGAGCCTCCACCGATGCAAGAAGAGGACCAGAGTTTGCTCAATGCACCTCCTTCGAGATGGGAGCCACTTCCCCCTGATAACAGATCTCTCTGGCCAACCAGTTCTTGGCTGGAAGCGCCAACAGAGTGAAGACAATAGATACCCATGCAAGGGGAAGAGGACCCTTGACAAAGTTGGCATGTGCCACTGACCATGACCACAAAGTTTACCAAGTACCTTAAACGGCTATGAATCGTAACACGAGTCAGCCACAATCAGAGTGTCCAATCAAAGTGCACATATACTGGGCATGACCTTGCAGGTATAGACAAGGTAAAATACTGGTGGCCCGGTGTGGCTATTGTGCACAATGCTTTGACAAAGTTGGCATGTGCCACTGACCATGACCACAAATGTATCCAAGTGACTTTTACTTATCTTGATCATAACACGAGTCAGCCACAGTCAGAGTGTCCAATCACAGTGCAGATGTACTAGGCATGATCTTTCAGGTACAAACAAGGTAGAATACTGGTGGCTCGGTGTGGCTATTGTGCGCAAGGCCTTGACAAAGTTGGCATGTGCTACTGACCATGACCACAAAGTTTACCAAGTACCTTAAACAGCTATGAATCATAACACAAGTCAGCCACAGGCAGAGTGTCCAATCACAGTGCAGATATACTGGGCATGATCTTACAGGTATAAACAAGGTAGAATACTGGTGGCTCGGTGAGGCTATTGTGCGCAATGCATTGACAAAGTTGGCATGTGCCACTGACCATGACCACAAATGTATCCAGTTGAATTTTACTTCTATTGATCATAACACGAGTCAGCCACAGTCAGAGTGTCCAATTGCAGTCCAGATATAATGGACATGACCTTGCAGGTATAAACAGTGTAGAATACTGGTGGCTAGGTGTGGCTATTGTGCGCAATGCCTTGACAAAGTTGGCATGTGCCACTGACCATGACCACAAATGAATCCAAGTGACTTTTACTTCTATTGATCATAACACGAGTCAGCCATGGTCAGAGTGTCCAACCAGAGTGCCGATGTACTAGGCATGATCTTTCAGGTACAAACAAGGTAGAATATTGGTGGCCCGGTGTGGCTTTTGTGCGCAATGCCTTGACAAAGTTGGCATGTGCCACTGACCATGACCACAAAGTTTACCAAGTACCTTAAACGGCTATAAATTACAACACGAGTCAGCCACGGTCAGAGTGTCCAAACACAGTGCAGATATACTGGGCGTGACCTTCTAGGTATAAACAAGGTATAATACTGGTGGCTCAGTGTGGCTATTATGCACAATGCCTTTAAAAAGTTGGCATGTGCCGCTGACCATGACCATAAATGTATCCAAGTGACTTTTACTTCTATTGATCATAGCACGAGTCAGCCATGGTCAGAGTGTCCAATCACAGTGCAGATGTACTAGGCATGATCTTGCAGGTGTAAAAATGGTAGAATACTGGTGGCCCGGTGTGGCTATTGTGCGCAATGCCTTGACAAAGTTGGCATGTGCCACTGACCATGACCACAAATGTATCCAAGTGACTTTTACTTATCTTGATCATAACACGAGTCAGCCACAGTCAGAGTGTCCAATCACAGTGCAGATGTACTAGGCATGATCTTGCAGGTGTAAAAATGGTAGAATACTGGTGGCCCGGTGTGGCTATTGTGCGCAATGCCTTGACAAAGTTGGCATGTGCCACTGACCATGACCACAAAGTTTACCAAGTGACTCTAACTTCTACGAATCATAACACGAGTCAGCCACGGTGAGAGTGTCCAATCACAGTGCAGATATACTGGGCATGACCATGCAGGTATATACATGGTAGAATACTGGTGGTTCTGTGTGGCTCTTATGCGCAATGCCTTGACAAAGTTGGCATGTGCCACTGACAATGACCACAAATGTATCCACGTAACGTTTACTTCTATTGATCATAACACGAGTCAGCCATGGTCAGAGTGTCCGATCACAGTGCAGATATACTATAAATTATCTTGCAGGTACAAACAAGGTATAATACTGGTGGCTTGGTGTGGCTATTGTGCGGAATGTGTTGACAAAGTTGGCATGTGCCACTGACCATGACCACAAAGCGTACCAAGTGACTTTAACTTCTACAAATCATAACGCGAGTCAGCCACGGTCAGAGTACCCAATCACAGTGCAAATCTAATATGCATGATATTGCAGGTATAAACAGGGTAAAAAACCATTGGCTTGGCATGGCTATTGTGCGCAATGCCTTGACAAAGTTGGCATGTGCCACTGACCATGACCACAAAGCTTACCAAGTACATTAAACGGCTATGAATCATAACACGGGTCAGCCATGGTAAGAGTGTCCAATCACAGTACAGATATACTAGGATGACCTTCCAGGTATAAACAAGGTAGAATACTGGTGGCTCGGTTTGGCTATTCTGCGCAATGCCTTGACAAAGTTGGCATGTGCCACTGACCATGACCACAAATGTATCCAAGTGACTTTTACTTATATTGATCATAACACGAGTCTGCCACGGTTAGAGTGTCCAATCACAGTGCAAATGTACTAGAAATGACCTTGCACGTAAAAACAAGGTAGAATACTGGTGGTTCGGTGTGGTTATTATGCGTAATGCCTTGACAAAGTTGGCATGTGCCACTGACAATGACCACAAAGTTCACCAAGTGACTTTAACATCTACGAATCGTAACACGAGTCAGCCATGGTCAGAGTGCCCAGTCACAGTTCAGATGTACTAGGCATGACCTTGTAGGAATAAAAAGGGTAAAAAACCGGTGTCCTGGCATGGCTATTGTGCGCAATGCCTTGACAATGTTGGCATGTACCACCATGACCACAAAGTTTACCAAGTACTTAAAACGGCTATGAATCAAAACACGTGTCAGCCACGGTCAGAGTGTCCAATCATAGTGCAAATATACTGGGCATGACCTTGCAGGTATAAACAAAGAAGAATACTCATGGCTCGGTGTGGCTATTGTGCGCAATGCCTTGACAAAGTTGGCATGTGCCACCGACCATGACCACAAATGTATCCAAACGACTTTTACTTCTATTGATCATAACACGAGTCAGCCACAGTCAGATTGTCCAATCACAGTACAGATGTACTAGGCGTGATCTTGCAAGTTCAAACAAGGTAGAATACTGGTGGCTCGGTGTGGCTATTGTGAGCAATGCCATGACAAAGTTGGCATGCGCCACTGACCATGACCACAAATGCATCCAAGTGACTTTTACTTCTATTGATAAAAACACGAGTCAGTCACGGTCAGAGGGACCAATCACAGTGCAGATGTACTAGGTATGATCTTGCAGGTGCAAACAAGGTATAATATTGGTGGCTCAGTGTGGCTGGTATGCGCAATGCCTTGACAAAGTTGGCATGTGCCACTGACCATGACCAAAAATGTATCAAAGTGACTTTTACCTCTATTGATCATAACACAAGTCAGCCACGGTCCGAGTGTCCAATCAAAGTGCAGATGTACTAGGCATGATCTTGCACTTATAAACAAGGTAGAATACTGGTGGCTTGGTGTGGCTATTGTGCGCAATGCCTTGACAAAGTTGGCATGTGCCACTGACCATGACCACAAATGAATCCGAGTGACTTTTACTTATATTGAGCATAACACGAGTCAGCCACGGTCAGAGTGTCCAATCACAGTGCAGATGTACTAGGCATGATCTTGCAGGTTCAAGCAAGGTTGAATACTGGTGGCTCGGTGTGGCTATTGTGTGCAATGCCTTGTCAAAGTTGGCATGTGCCACTGACCACAATTTTTACCAAGTGACGTTAACTTCTACGAATCGTAACACGAGTCGGCCACGGTCAAAGTGCCCAATCATAGTGCACATCTCATATGCATGGCCTTACAGGTATAAACAAGGTAAAAACCCGGTGGCTTGGCATGGCTATTGTGCGCAATGCCTTGACAAAGTTGGCATGTTCCACTGACCATGACCACTAAGTTTACCAAGTACCTTAAACGGCTATGTATCATAACACAAGTCAGCCACGGTCAGAGTGTCCAATCACAGTGCCGATATACCAGGCATGATCTTGCAGGTGTAAACAAGGTACAATACTGGTGGCTCGGTGTGGCTATTGTGCGCAATGCCTTGACAAAGTTAGCATGTGCCACTTACCATGACCACAAAGTTTACCATGTGACTTTAACTTCTACGAATCATAACACGAGTCATCCACAGTCGGAGTGTCCAATCACAGTGTAGATGGACTAGGCATGATCTTACAGGTTCATACAAGGTCAAATGCTGGTGGCTCGGTGTGGATATTGTGCGCAATGCCTTGACAAAGTTGGCATGTCCCACTGACCATGACCACAACGTTTACCAAGTGACTTTAACTTATAAGAATCGTAACTAGAGTCAGCCACGGTCAGAGTGCCCAATCACAGTGCACATCTAATAAGCATGACATTGCAGGTATAAACAAGGTAAAAAACCAGTGACTTGGCACGGCTACTGTGCACAATGCCTTGACAAATTTGGCATGTGCCACTGACCATGACCACAAAGTTTACCAAGTACCTTAAACGGCTATGAATCATAACACGAGTCAGCCACAGTCAGAGTGTCCAATCATAGTGCTGATATACTAGGCATGATCGTTCTGGTGAAAACAAGGTACAATATTGGTGGCTCGGTGAGGCTATTGTGCGCAATGCCTTGACAAAGTTGGAATGTGCCACTGACCATGACCACAAAGTTTACCAAGTGACTTTAATATCTACGAATCATAACACAAGTCAGCCATGGTCAGAGTGTTAAATCACAATGAACATATAGTGGGTATGACCTTACCGGTACAAACAAGGTAGAATACTGGTGGCTCGGTGTGGCTATTGTGCGCAATGCCTTGATAAAGTTGGCATGTGCCACTGGCCATGACCACAAATGTATCCAAGTGAGTTTTACTTTTATTGGTCATAACACGAGTCAGCCACGGTCAGAGTACCCAATCACAGTGAACATCTAATATGCATGACATTGTATATATAAACAGGGTAAAAAACCGGTGGCTTGGCACGGCTATTGTGCGCAATGCCTTGACAAAGTTGGCATGTGCCACTGACCATGACCAAAAAGTTTACCACGTACCTTAAACGGCTATGAATCGTAACACGAGTCAACCACAATCAGAGTGTCCAATCACAGTGCACATATACTATGCATGACCTTGCAGGTACTAGGCATGATCTTGCACGTACAAAGTGCATTCTCTTGATCATAACACGAGTCAGCCACGGTCAGAGTCTCCAATCACAGTGCAGATGTACTAGGCATGATCTTGCACGTACAAACAAGGTAGAATACTGGTGGCTCGGTGTGGCTATTGTGTGCAAGGCCTTGACAAAGTTGGCATGTGCCACTGACCATGATCACAAAGTTTACCAAGTACCTTTAACGGCTAGGAATCATAACACAAGTCAGCCACAGGCAGAGTGTCCAATCACAGTGCAGATATATTGTGCATGACCTTACATGTAAAAACAAGGGAGAATACTGGTGGCTTGGTGTGGCTATTGTGCACAATGCCTTGACAAAGTTGGCATGTGCCACTGACCATGACCACAAATGTATCCAAGTGACTTTTACTTCTATTGATTATAACACGAGTCAGCCACGGTCAGAGTGTCCAATCACAGTGCACATGTACTACGCATGATCTTGCAGGTGCAAACAAGGTAGAATACTCATGGCTCTGCATGGCTATTGTGCGCAATGCCTTGACAAAGTTGGCATGTGCCAATGACCATGACCAGAATTTCACCAAGTACCTTAAACGGCTATGAATCATAGCACGAGTCAGCCACGGTCAGAGTGTCCAATCACAGTGCAAATGTATTAGGCATGATCTTGCAGGTTCAAACAAGGTAGACTACTGGTGGCTCGATGTGGCTATTGTGCGCAATGCCTTGGCAAAGGTGGCATGTGCCACTGACCATGACCACTAATGTATCCAAGTGACATCTACTTCTATTGATCATAACACAAGTCAGCCACGGTTAGAGGGTCCAATCAAGGTGCATATATAATAGGCATGATCTTACAAATATAAACAAGGTAAAAAACCGGTGGCTTGGCACGGCTCTTGTGCGCAATGCTGTGATAAAGTTTGCATGTGCCACTGACCATGACCACAAAGTTTATCAAGTACCTTAAACGGCTATGAATCACAACACGAGTCAGCCACGGTCAGAGTGTCCAATCACAGTGCACATATACTGGGCATGCCCTTGCAGGTATAAACAAGGTAGAATACTGGTGGCTCGGTGTGGCTAGTGTGCGCAATGCCTTGACAAAGTTGGCATGTGCCACTGACCATGACCACAAATATATCCAAGTGACTTTAACTTCTATTGATCATACAACGAGTCAGCCACGGTCAGAGTGTCCAATCACAGTGCACATATACTGGGCATGCCCTTGCAGGTATAAACAAGGTAGAATACTGGTGGCTCGGTGTGGCTAGTGTGCGCAATGCCTTGACAAAGTTGGCATGTGCCACTGACCATGACCACAAATATATCCAAGTGACTTTAACTTCTATTGATCATACAACGAGTCAGCCACGGTCAGAGTGTCCAATCACAATGCAAATATACTACGCATGATCTTGCAGGTGCAAACAAGGTAGAATACTAGTGGCTCGGTGTGGCTATTGTGCGCAATGCCTTGACAAAGTTGGCATGTGCCACTGGCCATGACCACAAAGTTTACGAAGTGACTTTAACTTCTATGAATCATAACACGAGTCAGCCACGGTCAGAGTGTCCAATCACAGTGCAGATGTATTAGGCATGATCTTGCAGGTGCAAACAAGGTAGATTACTGGTGGCACGGTGTGGCTATTGTGCGCAATTCCTTGACAAAGTTTGCATATGCCACTGACCATGACCACTAATGTATCCAAGTTACTTTTACTTATATTGATCATAACACAAGTCAGCCACGGTCAGAGTATCCAATCACAGTGGATATGTACTAGGCATGATATTGCAGGTGCAAACAAGGTAGAATACTGGTGGCTCGGTGTTGCTAACGTGCGCAGTGCCTTGACAAAGTTGGCATGTGCCACTGACCATGACCACAAAGTTTACCAGGTGACTTTAACTTCTACGGATCGTAACACGAGTCAGCAACGGTCAGAGTGCCCAATCACATTTCAGATGTACTAGGCATCACCTGCAGGTATGAACAAGGTCAAAAACCGGTTGCTTGGCAAGGCTATTGTGCGCAATACCTTGACAATGTTGGCATGTGCCACTGACCATGACCACAAAGTCGACCAAGTACCTTAAACGGCTATGAATAATAACACGGGTCAGCTACAGTCAGAGTGTCCAATCACAGTGCAGATATTCTGGGCATGACCTTGCAGGTATAAACAAGGTAGAATACTGTTGGCTTGGTGTGGCTGTTGTGTGCAATGCCTTGACAAAGTTGGCATGTGCCACTGACCATGACCACAAAAGTTTTTAGTAACTTTTATTGATCGTAACACAAGTCAGCCATGACCAGAGTGTTTAATCACAGTGCAGATGTATTTGGAATGATCTTGCATGTACAAACAAGGCATTACACAGGTGGCTCGGTGTGGCTATTGTGTGCAATGCCTTTACAATGTTTGCATGTGCCACTGACCATGACCACAAAGTTTACCAAGTGAATTTAACTTCTACAAATCGTAACACAAGTTAGTCACAGTCAGAGTGCCCAATCACAGTTCAGATGTACTAGGCATGACCTTGCAGGTACAAACAAGGAAACAAACCGGTGGCTTGGTACGGCTATTGTGCACAATGCCTTGACAAAGTTGGCATGTGCCACTTACAATGACCACAAAGTTTACCAAGTACCTTAAACGGTTATGAATGATAACACGAGTCAGCCACGGTCAGAGTGTCCAATGACGGTGCGGATATACTGGGCATGACTTTGCAGGTATAAACAGGGAAAAAAACCGGTGGCATGGCACGGCTGTTGTGCGCAATGCCTTGACAAAGTTGGCATGTGCCACTGACCATGACCACAATGTTTACCAAGTACCTTAAACGGCTATGAAACATAACATGAGTCAGCCACGACCAGAGTGTCCAATAACAGTGCAGATTTACTAGGCATGATCTTGCAGGTGCAAAAAAGGTTCAGTACTGGTGGCTCGGTGTGGCTATTGTGTGCAATGCATTGACAGAGTTGGCATGTGCCACTGACCATGACCACAAAGTTTACCAAGTACCTTAAACGGCTATGAATCATAACACGAGTCAGCCACGGTCAGAGTGTCCAATCACAGTGCAGATGTAATAGCCATGATCTTGCAGGTTCAAACAAGGTAGAATACTGGTGGCTCGGTGTGGCTATAGTGCGCAATGCCTTGACAAAGTTGGCATGTGCCACTGACCATGACCACAAAGTTTACCAAGTGACATTAACTTATACGAATCGTAACACGAGTCAGCCACGGTCAGAGTGTCCAATCACAGTGCAGATTTACTAGGCATGATCTTGCAGGTACAAACAAGGAAACAAACCGGTGGCTTGGTACGGCTATTGTGCACAATGCCTTGACAAAGTTGGCATGTGCCACTGACCATGACCACAAAGTTTACCAAGTGACATTAACTTATACGAATCGTAACACGAGTCAGCCACGGTCAGAGTGTCCAATCACAGTTCAGATGTACTAGGCATGACCTTACATGTTTAAACAAGGTAGAATAATGGTGGCTTTGCACGGCTATTGTGCGCAATGCCTTCATAACGTTGGCATGTGCCACTGATCATGACCACAAAGTTTATCAAGTACCTTAAACGGCTATGAATCATAACACGAGTCAGCCTCAGTCAGAGTGTCCAATCACAGTGCACATCTAATACGCATGACCTTGCAGGTACAAACAAGGTAAAAAAGCGGTGGCTTGGCACGGCTATTGTGCGCAATGCCTTGACAAAGTTGGCATGTGCCACTGACTATGACCACAAAGTTTACCAAGTACCTTAAACGACTATGAATCATAACACGAGTCAGCCACGGTCAGAGTGTCCAGTCACATTGCAGATATACTAGACATGACCTTACAGGTATAAACAAGGTATAATACTGGTGGCTCGGTGTGGCTAATGTGCGCAATGCCTTGACAAAGGTGGCATGTGCCACTGACCATGACCACAAATGTATCCAAGTGAATTTTACTTCTGTTGATCATAACACGAGTCAGCCACCGTCAGAGTATCCAATCACATTGCAGATGTACTAGGCATGACCTTTAAGGTGCAAACAAGGTAGAATACTGGTGGCTCTGTGTGGCTATTGTGCACAATGCCTTGACAAAGTTGGCATGTGCCACTGACCATGACCACAAATGTATCCAAGAACCTTTACTTCTATTTATCATAACACGAGTCAGCCACGGTCAAAGTATCCTATCACAGTGCAGATGTACTAGGCATGATCTTGCAGGTGCAAACAAGGTAAAATACTGGTGGCTTATTGTGGCTATTGTGCGCAATGCCTTGACAAAGCTGGCATGTGCCACTGACCATGACCACAAAGTTTACCAAGTGACTTTAATGTCTACGAATCGTAACACGAGTCAGCCACGGTCAGAGTGTACAATCATAGTGCATATATACTGGACATGACCTTGCATGTACAAACAAGGTATAATCCTGGTAGATCAGGGTGGCTATCGTGCGCAATGCCTTGACAAAGTTGGCATGTGCCACTGAACATGACCAAAAAGTTTACCAAGTGACTTTAACTTCTACGTATCGTAACACGAGTCAGCCACGGTCAGAGTGTCCAATCACAGTGCAAATATACTCGGCATGATCTTGCAGGTACAAACAAGGCAGAATACTGGTGGCTTGGCACGGCTATTGTGCGCAATGCCTTGACAAAGTTGGCATGTGCCACTGATCATGACCACAACGTTTACCAAGTATCTTAAACGGCTATGAATCATAACACGAGTCAGCCACGATCAGAGTGTCCTATCACAGCGTACATCTAATATGCATGCCCTTGCAGGTATAAACAAGGTAAAGAACCGGTGGCTTGGCATGACTACTGTGCGCAATACCTTGACAAAGTTGGCATGTGCCACTGACCATGATCACAAAGTTTACCAAGTACCTTAAACGGCTATGAATCATAACACGAGTCAGCCACGGTCAGAGTGTCCAATCACAGTGCAAATATACTGGACATGACCTTGCAGGTACAAACAAGGTAGAATACTGGTGGCCTGGTGTGGCTATTGTGTGCAATGCCTTGACAAAGTTGGCATGTGCCACTTACCATAACCACAAATTTATCCAAGTGACTTTGACTTCTATTGATCATAACACGATTCAACTACGGTCAGAGTGTCCAATCACAGTGGAGATATACTGGGCATGACCTTGCACGTAAAAACAAGGTAGAATACTGGTGGCTCGGTGTGGCTATTGTGCGCAATACCTTGACAAAGTTGGCATGTGCCACTGCCCATGACCACAAAGTTTACCAAGTGACCTTCACTTCTACGAATCGTAACACGAGTCGGAGACGTTCAGAGTGTCCAATCACAGTGCAGATGTACTAGGCATGATCTTGCAGGTATAACCAAGGTAGAATATGGGTGGCTCGGTGTGGCCATTGTGCGCAATGCCTTGACAAAGTTGGCATGTGCCAATGACCATGACCACAAGGTTACCAAGTGACTTTAACTTCTATGTATCGTAACACGAGTCATCCACGGTCAGAGTGCCCAATCACAGCGCACATATAATTTGCATGATTTTGCAGGTATAAAAGAGGTAAAAAACTAGTGGCTTGGCACGGCTATTATGCGCAATGCCTTGAAAAAAAGGGCATCTGCCACTGACCATGACCAAAAACGTTACCAAGTACCTTAAATGGCTATGAATCATAACACGAGTCAGCCACGGTCAGAGTGTCCAATCACAGTGCAGATGTGTTGGAAATATAGTAAGAACCAGACTCACTCCTCCCACCTCTTGGTAAATCCTAGCCTCGAGAAGGTTCAAGTATCATCAGAACCACCTTGACTCAACGGCTCTCCGATCTCCCGACCGTTTCAACAGACACGTCAAGTGATCCCCTAATAAAGCGATAAATCTGTCACCCGCGTCCGGCTAGCGGAAAGAAGCCGTTTACCCCAGTTCTGTTGCATATAATGAGGACGTTCATTCCCTCGCAAAAGCTAACCAGAACAAATATATCCATCCTGTTCCCTTTGGTTCCGCGGCTTCGCCACATTGCTCTTGCTCTGCTCGCCTCCGTCGTCTTTCACTCACCACTCTCTCCTCACAGCTCTTCGCTTCGTCACTATTAATCCTTCGCTCAACCTCATCGCATCACTCGCCTTGATCTTCTCTTCTCTTGTCTGCTTGGAGCCGCGCCGCCTCGCCCTACTCCAGGCTCTGCGACTAACTCCTTGGATCTGCACGCACCTTTCTGCTTCCGTCACTGCGATACCGAGCTCCTGCATGCTAGACTGCTTCTGCTTGCTTCTGTTCTTCTCGCTTCCATTCATTCCATTCTTTTGACAAGATGTACTAGGCATGATTTTACAGGTTCAAACAAGGTAGAATACTGGTGGCTCGGTGTGGCTATTGTGCACAATTCCTTGACAAAGTTGGCATGTGCCATTGACCATGACCACAAAGTTTACCAAGTGGCTTTAACTACTACGAATAATGACACGGGTCAGCCACGGTAAGAGTGTCCAATCACAGTGCAGATGTACTAGGCATGCTCTTGCAGGTGCAAACAAGGTAGAAAACTGGTGGCTCGGTGTGGCTATTGTGCGCAATGCCTTGGCAAAGTTGGCATGTACCACTGACCATGACCACAAATGTATCCAAGTGACTTTTACTTCTATTGATAAAAACACAAGTCAGCCACGGTCAGAGTGTCCAATCACAGTGCAGATGTACTAGGCATGACCTTGCAGGTACAAACAAGGTAGAATACTGGTGGCTTGGTGTGGCTATTGTGTGCAATGCCTTGACAAAGTTGGCATGTGCCACTGACCATGACCACAAATGCATTCAAGTGACTTTTACTTCTATTGATCATAACACGAGTCAGCCACGGTCAGAGTGTCCAATCACAGTGCAGATGTACTAGGCATGATATTGCAGGTGCAAACAAGGTATAATACTGGTGGCTCGGTGTGTCTATTGTGCGCAATGCCTTGACAAAGTTGGCATGTGCCACTGAACATGACCACAAAGGTTACCAAGTACCTTAAACGGCTTTGAATTATAACACGAGTCAGCCACAGTCAGAGTGTTCAACCATAGTGGAGATATACTTGACATGATCTTGCAGGTACAAACAAGGTAGAATACTGGTGGGTCAGTATGGCTATTGTGCGCAATGTATTGACAGAGTTGGCATGTGCCACTCACCATGACCACAAAGTTTACCAAGTGACTTTAACTTCTACGAATCGCAACACTGGTCAGCCACGGTCAGAGTGCCCAATCACAGTTCAGATGTACTAGGCATGACCTTGCAGGTATATACAAGGTAAAAAACCGGTGGCTTGGCACGGCTATTGTGCACAATGCCTTGACCAAGTTGGCATGTTCCACTGACCATGACCACAAAGCTTACCAAGTACCTTAAACGGCTATGAACCGTAACACGAGTCGGCCACAGTCAGAGTGCCCAGACAAAGCGTACATCTAATATGCATGATCTTGCAGGTATAAACAGGGAAAAAACCCGGTGTCTTGGCACGACTATTGTACGCAATGCCTTGACAAAGTTGGCATGTGTCACTGACCATGACCACAAAGTCTACCAAGTACCTTAAACTGCTATGAATCATAACACGAGACAGCCACGGTCAGAGTGTCCAATCAGAGTGCGGATATACTGGGCATGACATTACAGGTAAAAAAAAGGTGGAATACTGGTGGCTCGGTGTGGCTATTGTGCGCAATGCCTTGACGAAGTTGGCATGTGCCACTGATCATGACCACAAATGTATCCAAGTGACTTACTTCTATTGATCATAACACGAGTCAGCCACGGTCAAAGTGGCCAATCACAGTACAGATGTACTAGGCATGATGTTGGAGGTTGAAACTTTGTAGAAGACTGGTGGCTCGTTGTGGCTATTGTGCGCAATGCCTTGACAAAGTTGGCATGTGCCACTGACCATGACCACAACATTTACCAAGTGACTTTAATGTATACGAATCGTAACACGAGTCAGCCACAGTCAGAGTGTCCAATAACAGTGCAGATATACTGGGCAAGACCTTGCAGGTATAAACAAGGTAGAATATTGGTGGCTCGGTGTGGCAATTGTGTGCAATGCCTTGACAAAGTTGGCATGTGCCACCGACCATGACCACAATTGTACACAAGTGACTTTTACGTCTACTGGTCATGACACGAGTCAGCCACGGTCAGAGTGTCCAATCACAGTGCACATGTACTAGGCATGGCCTTGCAAGTACAAACAAGGTAGAATACTGGTGGCTCGATGTGGCTACTGTGTGCAATGCCTTGACAAAGTTGGCATGTGCCACTGACCATGACCACAAATGTATCCAAGTGACTTTTACTTCTGTTGATCATAACACGATTCAGCCACAATCAGAGTATCTAATCATAGTGGAGATGTACTAGGCATGATCTTGCAGTTGCAAACAAGGTAGAATACTGGTGGCTCGTTGTGTTTATTATGCGCAATGCATTGACAAAGTTGGCATTTGCCACTGAACATGACCACAAAGTTTACCAAGTACCTTGAAAGGCTTTGAATCATAACACGAGTCAGCCACGGTCAGAGTGTCCAATAACAGTGCAGATATACTGGGCATGATCTTGCAGGTACAAACAAGGTAGAATACAGGTGGGTCGGTGTGGCTATTGTGCGCAATGCCTTGACAGAGTTGGCACATGCCACTGACAATGACCACAAATGTATCCAAGTGACTTTTACTTCTATTGGTCATAACACAGTTCAACCATGGTCAGAGTGTCCAATCACAGTGCAGATATACTGGGCATGACCTTACAAATACAAACAAGGTAGAATACTGGTGGCTTGGTGTGGCTATAGTGCGCAATGCCTTGACAAAGTTGGCATGTGCCACTGACCATGACCACAAAGTTTACCAAGTACCTTAAACGGCTATGACTCATAACACGAGTCAGGCACGGTCACTGTGTCAAATCACAGTGCACATGTACTAGGCATGATCGTGCAGGTGCAAACAAGGTAGAATACTGGAGGCTCGGTGTGGCTATTGTGCGCAATGCCTTGACAAAGTTGGCACGTGCCACTGACCATGACCACAAATGTATCCAAATGAATTTTACTTCTATTGATCATGACATGAGTCAGCCACGGTCAGAGTGTTTAATCACAGTGCAGATGTACTAGGCATGATCTTGCAAGTATTTACAAGGTAGAATACTGGTGGCTCGGTGTGGCTATAGTGCGCAATGCCATGACAAAGTTGGCGTGTGCCACTGACCATGGCCACAAATGTATCCAAGTGACTTTTACTTCTATTAATCATAACACGAGTCAGCCACGGTCAGAGTGTCCAATCACAGTGCAGATGTATTGGGCATGACCTTACAGGTATAAACAAGGTATAATACTGGTGGCTCAGTGTGGTAATTGTGTGCACTGCCTTGACAAAGTTGGCATGTGCCACCGACCATGACCACAAATGTATCCAAGTGACATTTACGTCTATTGATCATAACACGAGCAAGCCACGGTCAGAGTGTCCAATCACAGTGCAAATGTACTAGGCATGATCTTGCTGGTGTAAACAAGGTAGACTACTGGTGTCTCGGTGTGGCTATTGTACGCAATGCCTTCACAAAGTTTGCATGTGCCACTGACCATGACCACAAAGTTTACCAAGTGAATTTTACTTCTACGAATCGTAATACGAGTCAGCCACGGTCAGAGTGCCCAATCACAGTGCAGATATATTGGGCATGACCTTGCAGGTATAAACAAGGTAGAATACTGGTGGCTCGGTGTGGCTATTGTGCGAATTGCCTTGACAAACTTGGCATGTGCCACTGACCATGACCACAAAGTTTACCAAGTGACTTTAACTTCTACGAATTGTAACACGAGTCAGCCACGGTCAGAGTGCCCAATCACAGTGCAGATATATTGGGCCTGACCTTGCAGGTATAAACAAGGTAGAATACTGGAGGCTCGGTGTGGCTATTGTGCGCAATGCCTTGACAAAATTGGCATGTGCCACAGACCATGACCACAGTTGTATCCAAGTGACTTTTTCTTCTATTGACCATGACACGAGTCAGAGACGGTCAGAGTGTCCAATCACAGTGCAAATGTACTAGGCATGATCTTGCAAGTACTTACAAGGTAGAATACTGGTGGCTCAGTGTGGTAATTGTGTGCACTGCCTTGACAAAGTTGGCATGTGCCACTGACCACGACCACAAAGTTTACCAAGTGAATTTTACTTCTACGAATCGTAATACGAGTCAGCCACGGTCAGACTGTCCAATCACAGTGCAGATGTACTGGGCAAGACCTTGCAGGTATAAACAAGGTAGAATACTGGAGGCTCGGTGTGGCTATTGTACGAATTGCCTTGACAAACTTGGCATGTGCCACTGACCATGACCACAAAGTTTACCAAGTGACTTTAACTTCTACGAATTGTAACACGAGTCAGCCACGGTCAGAGTGCCCAATCACAGCGCACATCTAATATGCATGACATTGCAGGTATCAACAAGGTAAATAACTGGTGGCTTGGCACGACTATTGTGCGAAATTCCTTGACAAAGTTGGCATGTGCCACTGACCATTACCACAAAGTCTACCAAATACAGAAAACGGCTATGAATCATAACCCGAGTCAGCCACGGTCAAAGTGTCCAATCATGTTGCAGATATACTGGGCATGACCTTACATGTATAAACAAGGTAGAATAGTGGTGGCTTGGTGTGGCAATTGTGCGCAATGCCTTGACAAAGTTGGCATGTGCTACAGACCATGACCAAAGTTGTATCCAAGTGACTTTTACTTCTATTGATCGTAACACAAGTCAGCCACGGTCTGAGTGTCCAATCATAGTGCAGATGTACTAGGCATGACCTTGCAGGTATAAACAAGGTAGAATACTGGTGGCTCGGTGTGGCTATTGTGTGCAATGCTTGACAAAGTTTGCATGTGCCACTGACCATGACCACAAATGTATCCAATTGAAATTTACTTCTATTCATCATAACACGAGTCAGCCACGGTCAGAGTGTCCAATCACAATGCAGATGTACTAGGCATGATTTTGCAGGTGCAAACAAGGTAGAATAATGGTGGCTTGGTGTGGCTATTGTGCGCAATGCCTCGACAAAATTGGCATGTGCTACAGACCATGACCACAGTTGTATCCAAGTGACTTTTTCTTCTATTGACCATGACACGAGTCAGACACGGTCAGAGTGTCCAATCATAGTGTAGATGTACTAGGCATGACCTTGCAGGTACAAACAAGGTAGAATACTGGTGGCTCGGTGTTGCTGTTGTGCGCAATGCCTTGACAGAGTTGACATGTGCCACTGACAATGACCACAAATGTATCCAAGTGACTTTTACTTCTATTGATCATAACACGAGTCAGCCACGGTCAGGGTGTCCAATCACAGTGCAAATGTACTAGCCATGACCTTGCAGGTACAAACAAGGTAGAATACTGGTGGCTCAGTGTGGCTATTGTGTGCAATGCCTTGACAAAGTTGGCATGTGCCTCTGACCATGACCACAAATTTATCCAAGTGACTTTTACTTCTATTGATCATAACACAAGTCAACCATGGTCAGAGTGTCCAATCACAGTGTTAGATATACTGGGCATGACCTTGCAGGTATAAAAAAAATATAATACCAGTGGCTCGCTGTAACTATTGTGCGGAATGCCTTCACAAAGTTGGCATGTGCCACTGACCACGACCACAAATGTATCCAAGTGACTTTTACTTCTATTGATCCTAACACGAGTCAGCCACGGTCTGAGTGTCCAATCACAGTGCAGATGTACTAGGCATGATCTTGCATGTACAAACAAGGTAAAGTACTGTGGCTCGGTGTGGCTATTGTGCGCAATGCCTTGACAAAGTTGGCATGTGCCACTCACAATGACCACATATGTATCCAAGTGACTTTTACTTCCATTGATCGTAACACAAGTCAGCCACGGTCAGAGTGTCCAATAACAGTCCATATTTACTATGCATGATCTTGCAGGCGCAAACAAGGTACAATACTGGTGGCTCGGTGTGGCTATTATGCGCAATGCCTTGTTAAAGTTGGCACGTGCCACTGACCATGACCACAAAGTTTACCAAGTACCTTAAACGGCTATGAATCATACCACGAGTCAGGCACAGTCAGAGTGTCCAATCATATTGCAAGTATACTGGGCATGACCTTGCAGGTATAATCAAGGTAGAGTACTGGTAGCTCAGTGTGGCTACTGTGTGCAATGCCTTGACAAAGTTGGCATGTGCCACTGACCGTGACCACAAATGTATCCAAGTGACTTTTACTTCTATTGATCATAACACGAGTCTGCCACGGTCAAAGTGTCCAATCACAGTGCAAATATACTAGGCATGATCTTGCAGGTGCAAAAAAGGGAGAATACAGGTGGCTCGGTGTGGCTATTGTGCGCAATGTTGAAGATTTGCCCCTCTGCATGCCCAAGTGCATTGCCGGGAGGCGCCGACGAGCCGCCAGAGAGAGGAAATTCCTCGTCAACGGATCTGGCGACTCAAGGATTGCTTGGATCCTAAAATGGAGGATTGCCCCTGAAATTTTTGAGTTGCTGAATCCGGTGGAAGTTGTTTCACCGGAATCGGGCAAGTAACGAGGGAGGTATGGGCTTCCAAAGTTGGGGTGTACGCGGCGGCTCTGGGAGTCGGCCGCGGTTTGACCGGAGGTGGATAATCCACCTGACCGAGTAACAAAAGTCCATCTAGAGATTTTGCTCTCGAAGAGCTGCCGATGCGTCCGGCGAATAATCCGCTGGATGCTAGTAGTGCAGTTTGTTACTGAGGGACTTAGCCAAATCTCCGGCTCGGCGTCCGGAACTCAGAAGTACATTTTGTTACTCAGGGACTTTGTCAAAATTCCGACTGTAGGTCCGCGAACAGGTTTCGACCCACATCCATCCCCATCACCAAACTCGATGATTAACTCATCGAAACAGACCCCAAAGGCGCAAGAAGCGCCGCCACTACGCATAGGGATATCTGCGCTTCCGGAATGGCATTTTGATGGGTCCTTGATGTGTGAAGGCGCCTGGGCGGGCGACGTGGTGCGCGCCGCCGAGTGAGCGGCTGGGTTGGGGTGCTGCGCTTCGAGTAACGTAGCGGGAGCTACGGTTATCAAAATCGCGCACGGTTTGGTGCGTTTGAGAGCTCATGAATAGTCCTACAACTGTTTAGATCATGTCCATGTTCAATAAGTAATGCAAAATTGTGTTATTCCCTTCACAAAAGTGACTGTCTCACATTTGTCTTCAACTGCCAGAAACATAGCGTGAGGTGACCAGAAAGCTCACGCTCAGACTCAGAATCTGGACAAAAGAAGTCGTGAACGTACAAGACCCGTCAGGCCACGTTGGAACTGCCTCCACCCTGGGGGCCAGTTTCTGACAAAGGGTTATGGGCCCACGGTCCTGACCGGACTCCACATCGTTCACGGCTTCTGTGGCGGACGGGATTGTCGTCGGGGACGACGTCGCCATCAAACTCTGAGGTCCTTGAATGGAAGACTGCGCAATGGCGCAGCATGAGACGCAGATCATCTAGAACTATGCGGGCGGCCCTGGCTTTGGGCTATGGAGGTGGCACTTCGAGATCCACCTCCAGCTTAAGGGTGTGTTGCAGGTCATGGATGGAACCGAAGTCCTCGATGACGCGACAGCGACGGAATCGCAGAAGGAGGCCTTGGAAAAGAAGAACACGGAGGCGCTCATGCTGCTGGTGTCCGGGACGGCTGAGTCGCAGTGGAGTTACTTCCAGGGCTGCAAGCTTGCGGCCGAGGCTTGGCAAAAACTCTGCACCATTCATCAATCCAAGTCGCTGGCAAACAAAATCTTTGCAATGAAGCGACTCTTGACAGTGAGAATCGAGGAGGGAGATGATGTCATCTCCGCCATGCAGGAGATTGAGTCGCTCGCCTCACAGTGCAACTACGTGGGGTGGAAGATCGACACGCAACTGCAGGCGATGGCCCTCCTCATGGCCCTTCCTGACAGTTGGAGCCCTCTAATCACTGTCTTGGAAGGATGGGCAGAAGACAAGCTCACCTATGGCGCGGTCGCAGAGTACATCCGCAACGAGGCGTAGCAACGAAGCTGCGTGGAGTCCTCGTCTTCCTCATCGGTCCTCGTCACCAAAACGCGTAGTGGTGGAAGTGGGGGCAAGGGAGGTGGCGGACATGGCAGCGGCAACAAGGGCGCCAAGAAAGGTGCGTGCCGCAACTGCGGCAAGGAGGGCCACTGGGCCCGCGAGTGCACCAAGGAGGCCAAGGCCGGCGGTAAAGACGCAAAAGGCAAGAAGTCGCTCCTCAACGGTACTCAGAACTAGTACCTCAAGAAGGCTAACCGGCGATGCCTTGATTCCGGAGCCGAGGAGCACACCCAAGTCGAGAAGATCGGATTCATCAACTACATCAAGTCCAGCAAGTCCATGGTGGTTGCGAACGATAATGTCGAGCCAGCGGCTGGCCAAGGAGACGTGGACGTGGAGGTGGTGGTTAGTGGGAAGCGGGTACAGCGCGTGATCAAGAACGTGCAGCACGTACCTGGCTTGGCTGACATCCTAAGTGTCAGTCGCTTGACAGACAAGGGATACGGGGTGCTCTTCAGGAGAAAGGGGGCAGTCGTGCGGAAGGACGGTGGCGGCGAGCCCGTGCTGGAGGCTAAGCGCAAGGGAGGCCTCTACATCGTGGAGACCAAGGTGATCCCCGCGGCGACAGATTCAGCAGACTTGTAGGAACGCACCGTCAACCTGGCCAAAGGAGAGGGAGCTGATCTGGAGCTCTGGCACCGACGACTGGGGCATTCCTCACCCGCAGTTGCGAAGGAGATGGCGAGGCGCAAGCTGGTACGCGGCCTCGTCATCGACGGTGCGGAAGAGGTGACAGATGCAGCAGTGCACAAAAAGTGTGAGCCTTGCATTTTGGGCAAGGCGCAGCGCAAACCGTTCAAGGAGAATNCGCGTGATCAAGAACGTGCAGCACGTACCTGGCTTGGCTGACATCCTAAGTGTCAGTCGCTTGACAGACAAGGGATACGGGGTGCTCTTCAGGAGAAAGGGGGCAGTCGTGCGGAAGGACGGTGGCGGCGAGCCCGTGCTGGAGGCTAAGCGCAAGGGAGGCCTCTACATCGTGGAGACCAAGGTGATCCCCGCGGCGACAGATTCAGCAGACTTGTAGGAACGCACCGTCAACCTGGCCAAAGGAGAGGGAGCTGATCTGGAGCTCTGGCACCGACGACTGGGGCATTCATCACTCGCTGTCATGAAGGAGATGGCGAGGCGCGAGCTGGTACGCGGCCTCGTCATCGACGGTGCGGAAGAGGCGACAGATGCAGCAGTGCACAAAATTTGCGTGCCTTGCATTTTGGGCAAGGCGCGGCGCAAACCGTTCAAGGAGAACAAGAATCGCGCCTCGGACCTGCTGGAGGCCGTGCACAGCGACGTGTGCGGACCATTCAAGACGGCGTCAAAGAGAGGCGCGTGTTACCTTGTCACCTTCATTGATGACTACAGCAGAAAACTCTTCGTGTACTTAATGAAGCGAAAACGTGAGGTCCTGGACCGGGTGAATGAGTATGCCGCCGCGGTGGAGAGGCAGACTGGACGGAAGGTTAGAGCGCTACGCAGCGACAACGACGAAGAGTATGTGGGCTGTAGCGGGTGGATAAAGCATCAGGGCATAAAATGGCAACAAACTACGCCGCATTGGCCTCAGTCAAATGGCGTGGCGGAGCGGGCGAACCAAATGCTGCTGAACATGGTACGGACCATGTTGGTGGATGCGGAATCACCATGAAGCTTCCGGGAAGCTGTGCGTATGGCGAGCTACACCATCAACCTCACTCCTACAGCGGTGCTGAAGGGGAAGAGCGGCTGGAAGACGCCGCAGGAGGTTTGGAGCGGGTGCAAGCCAAGTGTGGCACGCCTGAAAGTGTTCGGGTGCAAGGCGCACGCGATGGTGCATGCTGCACAGAGGCGCGACAGCAAGCTAGAGCCGCGGGCAAATTTGTATCTCTTCCTTGGATATGAGAGCGCGCATAAGGCGTACAGGCTCTACGACATGCGCAAGGGGGAGATAATCCGTAGACGAGACGTCGATGGGGATTGATGTGGGTCGAAACCTGTTCGCGGACTTCCAGTCAGAATTTTGACTAAGTCCCCGAGTAACAAACTGTACTACTGAGTTTCGGACTCCGAGCCAGGATTTTGGCTAAGTTCCTCAGTAACAAACTGCACTCCTGAAATCCGACGGATCATCCACCGGACGCCTCGGCAGACCTTCCGGAGCAAAATCCCTAAATGGCATTTTGTTACTAGTTCCGGTGGATAATTCACCGGAAGTCGAACCGCGGCCGGCTCCCATAACCGCCACGCACACCCCAACTTTGGAAGCCCATATCTCCCTTGTTACTAGTCCGATTCCGGTGAAACACCTTCCACCGGATTCTGCAACTCGTCAACTTTCAGGGGCAATCTTCCATTTTAGGATCTGTGCAATCATCAAGTCGCCAGATCCGTCAACGAGGAATTTCCTCTCTCTGGCAGCTCGTCGGCGCCTCCCGGCGCCGCACTTGGGCATGCAGAGGGGCAAATATACAACATTATCCCCCTTGCACCTGCCATGCCCGCTGCTCGTGCCTGCTCTCACTCATCTCCCGCTGCGCCCTCCAGCCCATCATAGCTGGTCATCCCAAGTCCGGCCACGCTCAATGCGTGCCGGTCCACGGGTTGCGCTTTGGTCAAGCAATCCGCAAGCATGTTGTGCGTGCTGCAGTGTTGCAGCACCACCTGCCCCTTTTCAACCATATCCAGTGCGTAATGATGACGCACGTCAATGTGCTTCGTCCTCTTGTGCTGCGTCAGGTTGTAAGTCAGTGAGATTGAGCCGGTGTTGTCCTCTTGCACCACTGTATGCTCCTGCTTTGACACGGCCAGCTCCCCCAGCAACCTCGGAACCACACCGCCTCCTTGACCGCCTCGGCCAGCGCGATGTACTCTTCTTCCACTGTGGAGGTGGCGACGCAGTCTTGCTTTCTGCTGCACCACGAGACCGCTGCACCAGCAAGGAAGAACACGTAGCCGGATGTGGACTTCTGCTTGTCCACATCGCCAGCGTAGTCTGGTGGTGATGTGGACAAGCCGAAGTCCACATCCGGCTGCATTTTCTTGCTCGCTGGTGCAGCGGTCTCGTGGTACAGCAGAAAGCAAGACTGCGTCGCCACCTCCACAGTGGAAACTGAGCACATCGCGCTGGCCGAGGCGGTCAAGGAGGCGGTGTGGTTCCGTAGGTTGCTGGGGGAGCTGGGCGTGTCGCAGCAGGAGCCTACGGTGGTGCAAGAGGACAACACCGGCTCAATCTCGCTGACTTTCAACCCAACACAGCATAGGAGGACGAAGCACATTGACGTGCGTCATCATTACGCTCAGGATATGGTTGAAAAAGGGCAGGTGGTGCTGCAACACTGCAGCACGCACAACATGCTTGCGGATTACTTGACCAAAGCGCAACCCGTGGACCGGCACGCATTGAGCGTGGCCGGACTTGAGATGACCAGCTATGATGGGCTGGAGGGCATAGCGGAAGATGAGTGAGAGCAGGTAGGAGCAGCGGACATGGCAGGTGCAAGGGGGATAATGTTGTATATTTGCCCCTCTGCATGCCCAAGTGCGGCGCCGGGAGGCGCCGACGAGCGGCCAGAGAGAGGACATTCCTCGTCGACGGATCTGGCGACTTGATGATTGCACGGATCCTAAAATAGAGGATAGCCCCTTAAAGTGGACGAGTTGCTGAATCCGGTGGAAGTTGTATCACCGGAATCGGACTAGTAACAAGGGAGATATGGGCTTTCAAATTGGGGTGTGCGCGGCGGTTATGGGAGCCGGCCGCGGTTCGACTTCCGGTGAATTATCCACCGGAACGAGTAACAAAATGCCATCTGGAGATTTTGCTCCGGAAGGTCTGCCGAGGCGTCCGGTGGATGATCCGCCGGATTTCAGGAGAGCAGTTTGTTACTGAGGGACTTAGCCAAAATCCTGGCTCGGAGTCCGAAACTCAGTACTGCAGTTTGTTACTCGGGGACTTCGTCAAAATTCTGACTGGAGGTCCGCAAACAGGTTTCGACCCACATCAATCCCCATCGATGTCTCGGCTGCGGATTATCTCCCCCTTGCGCATGTCATAGAGCCTATACGTCTTATGCGCGCTCTCATAGCCAAGGAAGAGATACAAATTTGCCCGCGGCTCCAGCTTGCTGTTGCGCCTCTGCGCAGCCTGCACCATCGTGTGCGCCTTGCACCCGAACACTTTCAGGTGTGCCACACTTGGCTTGCGCCCGCTCCAAACCTCATGCGGTGTCTTCCAGCCACTCTTCCCCTTCAGCACCGCTGTACGAGTGTCCAATCACAGTAAAGATGTACTAGGCATGATCTTGCAGGTATATACAAGGTAAAAACCCAGTGGCTTGGCACGGCTATTGTGCGCAATGTTGAAGATTTGCCCCTCTGCATGCCCAAGTGCGGTGCCGGGAGGCACCGACGAGCCGCCAGGGAGAGGAAATTCCTCATCAACGGATCTGGCGACTTGAGGATTGCTCCGATCCTAAAATGAAGGATTGGCATGTGCCACTGACCATGACCACAAAGTTTACCCAGTACCTTAAACAGATATGAATCATAACACGAGTCAGCCACGGCCAGAGTGTCTAGTCACAGTGCAGATATACTGGGCATGACCTTACAGGTATAAAGAAGGTAGAATACTGGTAGTTCGGTGTGGCTATTGTGTGCAATGCCTTGACAAAGTTGACATGAGCCACAGACCATGACCACAAATGTATCCAAGTGACTTTTACTTCTCTTGATCATAACACGAGCCAGCCACAGTCAGAGTGTCCAATCACAGTGCAGATGTACTATGCATGATCTTGCAGGTGCAAACAAGGTAGAATACTGGTGGCTCGGTGTGGCTATTGTGCGCAATGCCTTGACAAAGTTGGCATGTGCCACTGACCATGACCACAAATGTATCCAAGTGACTCTTACTTCTATTGATCATGACACGAGTCAGCCACGGTCAGAGTGTCCAATCACAGTGCAGATGTACTATGCATGATCTTGCAGGTGCAAACAAGGTAGAATACTGGTGGCTCGGTGTGGCTATTGTGCGCAATGCCTTGACAAAGTTGGCATGTGCCACTGACCATGACCACAAATGTATCCAAGTGACTCTTACTTCTATTGATCATGACACGAGTCAGCCACGGTCAGAGTGTCCAATCATAGTGCAGATGTACTAGGCATGATCTTACAGGTAAAAACAAGGTAAATATTGGTGGCTCGGTGTGGCTATTGTGCGCAATGCCTTGACAAAGTTGGTATGTGCCACTGACCATGACCACAAATGTATCCAAGTGAGTTTTACTTCTATTGATCATAACACAAGTCAGCCACGGTCAGAGTGTCCAATCACAGTGCAGATATATTGGGCATGACCTTACAGGTACAAACAACGTAGAATACTAGCGGCTCGGTGTGGCTATTGTGCGCAATGCCTTGCCAACGTTGGCATGTGCCACTGACCATGACCACAAATGTATCCTAGTGACTTTTACTTCTATTAATCATAACACGAGTCAGCCACAGTCAGAGTGTCCAATCACAGTGCAGATGTACTAGGCATGACCTTGCAGGTGCACACAATGTAGAATACTGGTGGCTCGGTGTGGTTATTGTGCGCAATGCCTTGACAAAATTGGCATGTGCCACTGACCATGACCACAAAGTTTACCAAGTGACTTTAACTTATACGAATCAGAACACGAGTCAGCCACGGTCAGAGTACCCAATCACAGTGCACATCTAATATGCATGACCTTGCAGGTATAAACAGGGTAGAAACCGGTGGCTTGGGACGGCTATTGTGCGCAATGCCTTGACAAAGTTGGCATGTGCCACTGACCATGACCACAAAGCTAACCAAGTACCTTAAACGGCTATGAATCATAACACGAGTCAGCCACGGTCAGAGTGTCCAATCACAGTGCTGATGTACTAGGCATGATCTTGCAGGTGCAAACAAGGTAGAATACTGGTGGCTCGGTGTGGCTATTGTGCGCAATGCCTTGAGAAAGTTGGCATGTGCCACTGACCATGACCACAATTGTATCCAAGTGACTTTTACTTCTATTGATCATAACACGGGTCAGCCACAGTCAGAGTGTCCAGTCACAGATGTACTAGGCATGATCTTGCAGGTACAAACAAGGTAGAATACAGGTACATTGGTGTGGCTATTGTTTAAAATGCCTTGACAAAGTTGGAATGTGCCACTGACCATGACCACAAAGTTTACCAAATGACTTTAACTTCTACAAATCGTAACACGAGTCAGCTACGGTCAGAGTGTCCAATCACAGTTCATATGTACTATACATGACCTTGCAGGTATAAACAAGGTAGAATAATGGTGCCTTGGTGTGGCTATTGTGCGCAATGTCTTGACAAAGTTGGCATGTGCCACTGACCATGACCACAAAGTTTACCAAGTGACTTTAACTTCTACGAATCATAACACGAGTCAGCCATGGTCAGAGTGCCCAATGACAATGCACATCTAATATGCATGACCTTGCAGGTATAAACAGGGTAAAAAACCGGTGTATTGGCACGGCTATTGTGTGCAATGCCTTGACAAAGCTGGCATGTGCCACTGACCATGACCACAAAGTTTACCAAGTGACTTTAACTTCTAAGAATCATAATACGAGTCAGCCAAGGTTAGAGTGTCTAATCACAGTGCAGATGTACTAGACATGATCTTGCAGGTATAAACATGGTAAACAACTGCTGGCTTGGCACGGCCATTGTGCGCAGTGCCTTGACGACGTTTGCATGTGCCACTGACCATGACCACAAAGTTTACCAAGAACCTTAAACGACTGTGAATCATAACACGAGTCAGCCACAGTTGAGTGTCCACTCACAGTGCAGATGTACTAGGCATGAGCTTGCAGGTACAAAGACGGTAGAATACTGGTGGCTCGGTGTGGCTATTGTGCGCAATGCCTTGACAAAGTTGGCATGTGCCACTGACCATGACCACAAAGTTTACCAAGTGACTTTAACTTATACAAATCGTAACACGAGTCAGCCACAATCAGAGTGCCCATTCACAGTGCACATCTAACATGCATGATCTTGCAGGTAAAAACAAGGTAGAATACTGGTGGCTCAGTGTGGACATTGTGCGCAATGCATTAACAAAGTTGGCATGTGCCACTGACCATGACCACAAAGTTTACTAATTTACTTTAACTTCTACGATTCGTAACACGAGTCAGCCACAGTCAGAGTGCCCGATCACAGTGCAGATATACTGGGCATGACCTTGCAGGTATAAACAAGGTCGAATACTAGTGGCTCAGGCTGGCTATTGTGCGTAATGCATTGACAAAGGTGGCATGTGCCACTGATCATGACCACAAATGTATCCAAGTGACTGTTACTTCTATTGACCATAACACGAGTTAGCCACGGTCAGAGTGTCCAATCACGGTGCACATGTACTAGGCATGATCTTGGAGGTGCAAACAAGGTAGACTACTGGTGGCTCCGTGTGGCTATTGTGCGCAATGCCTTGACAAAGTTGGCATGTGCCACTGACCATGACCACAAATGTTTACCAAGTGACTTTAACTTCTACGAATCATAACACGAGTCAGCCACGGTCAGAGTACCCAATCACATTGCACATATTATGTGCATAACCTTGCAGGTACAAATAGGGAAAAAAACCGGTGGCTTGGGACGGCTATTGTGCGCAATGCCTTGACAAAGTTGGCATGTGCCACTGACCATGACCACAAAGTTTACCAAGTNGTCAGCCACGGTCAGAGTGTCCAATCACGGTGCACATGTACTAGGCATGATCTTGGAGGTGCAAACAAGGTAGACTACTGGTGGCTCCGTGTGGCTATTGTGCGCAATGCCTTGACAAAGTTGGCATGTGCCACTGACCATGACCACAAATGTTTACCAAGTGACTTTAACTTCTACGAATCATAACACGAGTCAGCCACGGTCAGAGTACCCAATCACATTGCACATATTATGTGCATGACCTTGCAGGTATAAACAGGGAAGAAAACCGGTGACTTGGGACGGCTATTGTGCGCAATGCCTTGACAAAGTTGGCATGTGCCACTGACCATGACCGCAAAGTTTACCAAGTACCTTAAACGGCTATGAATCATAACACGAGACAGCCACGGTCAGAGTGTCTAATCACAGTGCAGATGTACTAGGCATGATCTTGCAGGTGCAAACAATGTAAAATACTGGTGGCTCGGTGTTGCTATTGTGCGCAATGCCTTGACAAAGTTGGCATATGCCACTGGCCATGACCACAAGTGTATCCAAGTGACTTTTACTTCTATTGATCATAACATGGGTCAGCCACGGTCAGAGTGTCTAATCACAGTGCAGATTTACTAGGCATGATCTTGCAGGTTAAAGAATGATAGAATACTGGTAGATCGGTGTGGCTATTGTGCACAATGCCTGGACAAAGTTTGAATGTGCCACTGACCATGACCACAAAGTTTACCAAGTGACTTTAACTTCTACGGATTGTAACATGAGTCAGCCACGGTCAGAGTGTTCAATCACAGTTCAAATGTACTAGGCATGACCCTGCAGGTATGAACAAAATATTCGCAATGAAGCGACTCTTGATAGTGAGAATCGAGTAGGGAGATGATGTCATCTCCGCCATGCAGGAGATCGAGTAGCTCGCCTCACACTGTAACTACGTGGGGTGGAAGATCAACACGCAACTGCAGGTGATGGCCCTCCTCATGGCCCTTCCTGACAGTAGGAGTCCTCACATCACCGTCTTGGGAGGATGGGCAGAAGACAAGCTCACCTATGGCACGGTTGCACGGTACATCCCCAACGAGGCGCAACGACGAAGCTGCGGGGAGTCCTCGTCTTCCTCATCGGCCCTCGTCACCAAAACACGTGGTGGCGGAAGAGGGGGCAAGGGAGGTGGCGGACATGGCGGCGGCAAGAAGGGCGCCAAGAAGGGCGCGTGCCGCAACTGCGGCAAGAAGGGCCACTGGGCCCGTGAGTGCACCGAGGAGGCCAAGGCCGGCGGTAAGGTCGTCAAAGGCAAGAAGTCGTTCCTCAACGGCACTCAGAACCACTACCTCAAGAAGGCTAACCGGCGATACCTTGACTCCGGAGCCGAGGAGCACACCCAAGTCGAGAAGATCAGGTTCATCAACTACATCAAGTCCAGCAAGTCCATGTTGGTCGCGAACGACAAGGTCGAGCCGGTGGCTGGCCAAGGAGACGTGGACGTGGAGGTGGTGGTTGGTGGGAAGCGAGTACAGCGCGTGATCAAGAACGTGCAGCACGTACCTGGCTTGGCTGACATCCTAAGTGTCAGTTGCCTGACATACAAGGGATACGAGGTGCTCTTCAGGAGAAAAAGGGCAGTCGTGCAGAAGGACGGTGGCGGCGAGCCCGTGCTAGAGGCTAAGCGTGAGGGAGGTCTCTACATCGTGGAGACCAAGGTGATCCCCGCGGCGATAGATTTAGCAGACTTGCAGGAACGCACCGTCAACCTGGCCAAAGGAGGGGGAGCCCGTCTGAAGCTTTGGCACCGACGACTGGGGCATTCATAACCCGCAATCGTGAAGGAGATGGCGAGGTGCGCGCTGGTACGCGGCCTCGTCATCAACGGTGCGGAAGAAGAGACAGATGCAGCAGTACACAAAAAGTGCAAGCCTTGCATTTTGGGCAAGGCGCGGCGCAAACCGTTCAAGGATAACGAGAATCGCGCCTTGGACCTGCTGGAGGTCGTGCACAGTGACGTGTGCGGACCATTCAAAACGGCGTCAAAGAGCGGCGCGCGTTCCTTTGTCACCTTCATTGATGACTACAGCAGAGAACTTTTCGTGTACTTCATGAAGCGGAAAGGCGAGGTACTGGACCGGCTGAAGGAGTATGTGGCCGCGGTGGAGAGGCAGACTGGCCGGAAGGTCAGAGCGCTACGCAGCGACAATGGCGGAGAGTACGTGGGCAGTAGCGGGTGGATGAAGCAGCAGGGCATAAAATGGCAACAAACTACTCTGTATTTGCCTCAGTCAAATGGCGTGGCCGAGTGGGCGAACCAGACGCTGCTGAACATGGTACGGACCATGTTGGTGGATGCGGAATTGCCACAAAGCTTCTGGGCGGAAGCTGTGCGTACGGCGAGGTCTTGCATATTATATGTGAATTGTGATTGGACATTCTGACCGTGGCTGACTCGTGTTACGATTCGTAGAAGATAAAGTCACGTGGTAAACTTTGTGGTCATGGTCAGTGGCACATGCCAACGTTGTCAGGGCATTGCGCACAATAGCCACAACGAGCCACCAGAATTCTACCTTGTTCATACCTGCAAGGTCATTCCTGGTACATCTAAACTGTGATTGAACACTCGGACCGTGGCTGACTCGTGTTACGATCCGTACAAGTTAAAGTCACTTGGTAAACTTTGTGGTCATGGTCAGTGGCACATTCCAACTTTGTCAAGGCATTGTGCACAATAGCCACACCGATCTACCAGTATTCTATCCTTTTTGTACATGCAAGATCATGCCTATTACATCTGCACTGTGATTGGACACTCTGACCGTGGCTGACTTGTGTTATGATCAATAGAAGTAAACGTCACTTGGATACATTTGTGGTCATGGTCAGTGGCATGTGCCAACTTTGTCAAGGCATTGCGTACAATAGCCACACCGAGCCACCAGTATTCTACATTGTTTGCAGCTGCAAGATCATGCCTAGTACATATGCACTGTGATTAGACACTCTGACCATGGCTGTCTCGTGTTATGATTCATAGCCATTTAAGGTACTTGGTAAACTTTGTGGTCATGGTCAGTGGCACATGCCAACTTTGTCAAGGCATTGCGCACAAAAGCCGTCCTAAGCCACCGGTTTTTTCCTTGTTTATACCTGCAAGGTCATGCACATAATATGTGTAATGTGATTGGGTACTATGACCGTGGCTGACTTGAGTTGTGATTCGTAGAAGTTAAAGTCACTTGGTAAACATTTGTGGTCATGGTCAGTGGCACATGCCAACTTTGTCAATGCATTGTGCACAATAGCCACACGGAGCCACCAGTATTCTACCTTGTTTGCACCTGCACGATCATGCCTAGTACATGTTCACTGTGATTGGACACTCTGACCGTGGCTGACTCATGTTATGGTCAATAGAAGTAAAAGTCACTTGGATACATTTGTGGTCATGATCAGTGGCACATGCCAACTTTGTCAAGGCATTGCGCACAATAGCCTGCCTGAACCACCAGTGTTCTACCTTGTTTATGCCTGCAAGGTCATGCCCATTATATCTGCACTGTGATTGGGCACTCTGACTGTGGCTGACTCGTGTTACAATTCGTAGAAGTTTCAGTCACTTGGTAAACTTTATGGTGATGGTCAGTGGCACATGCCAACGTTGTTAAGGCATTGCGCACAATAGCCACACTGAGCCACCAGTATTCTCCCTTGTTTGTACCTGCAAGATCATGCATATTAGATGTGCACTGTGATTGGACACTCTGACTGTGGCTGACTTGTGTTACGATTCGTAGAAGTTAAAGTCACTTGGTAAACTTTGTGGTCATGGTCAGTGGCACATGCCAACTTTGTCAAGGCATTGCGCACAATAGCCACACTGAGCCTCCAGTATTCTATCTTGTTTGTACCTGTAAGCTCATGCCTAGTACATCTGCACTGTGATTGGACACTCAATCGTGGCTGACTCGTGTTATGATTCATAGTTGTTTAAGGTACTTGGCAAACTTTGTGGTCATGGTCAGTGGCACATGCAAACTTTGTCAAGGCATTGCGCACAATGGCCGTGCCAATCCACCGGTTTTTTACCATCTTTATACGTGCAAGATCATGCCTAGTACATCTGCACTATGATTGGACACTCTGACCTTGGCTGACTCGTGTTATGATTCTTAGAAGTTAAAGTCACTTGGTAAGCTCTGTGGTCATGGTCAGTGGCACATGCCAATTTTGTCAAGGCATTGCACATAATAGCCGTGCCAAGACACCGGTTTTTTACCCTGTGTATACGTGCAAGGTCATGCATATTATATGTGCACTGTGATTGGGCACTCTGACCGTGGCTGACTCGTGTTAGGATTCGTAGAAGTGAAAGTCACTTGGTAAACTTTGTGGCAATGGTCAGTGGCACATGCCAACTTTGTCAAGGCATTGCGCACAATAGCCACACCAAGCCACCAGTATTCTACCTTGTTTGCACCTGCAAAATTATGCCTAGTACATCTGCACTGTGATTGGACACTCTGACCGTGGCTGGCTCGTGTTATGATCAATAGAAGTAAATGTGACTAGGAAAATTTTGTGGTCATGGTCAGTGGCACATGGCAACTTTGTCAAGGCATTGCACACAATAGCCACACCGAGCCAGCAGTATTCTACCTTGTTTATACGTGTAAGGTCATGCCCAGTATATCTGCACTGTGACTAGACACTCTGACCGTGGCTGACTCGTGTTATGATTCATAGCCGTTTAAGGTACTTGGAAAACTTGTGGTCATGGTCAGTGGCACATGGCAACTTTGTCAAGGCATTGCGCACAATAGTCATGCCAAGCCACCGGTTTTTTTCCTTTTTTATACCTGCAAGGTCATGCATATTATATGTGCACTTCGATTTGACACTCTGACCATGGCGGACTCGTGTTATGATTAATAGAAGTAAAAGTCACTTGGATATATTTGTGGTCATGGTCAGTGGCACATGCCAACTTTCTCAAGGCATTGCGCACAATAGCCACACCGAGCCACCAGTATTATACTTTGTTTGTACCTGCAAGGTCATGCCCAGTATATCTACACTATGATTGGACATTCCGACCGTGGGTGACTCGTGTTATGATCAATAGAAGTAAAAGTCACTTGGATACATTTCTGGTCATGGTCAGAGGCACATGCCAACTTTGTCAAGGCATTGTGCACAATAGCCGCATTGAGCCACCAGTATTCTACCTTTTTTACACCTGCAAGGTCATGCCTAGTACATCTGAACTGTGATTGGGCACTTTGACCGTGCCTGACTTGTGTTATGATTCATAGCCGTTTGAGGTACTTGGCAATCGTTGTGGTCATGGTCAGTGGCACATGCCAACTTTGTCAAGGCATTTCGCACAATAGCCACACCGAGACACCAGTAATCTTCCGTGTTTGTACCTGCAAGATCATGCCTAGTACATCTGCACAGTGATTGGACACTCTGACCGTGGCAGACTCGTGTTATGGTCAATAGAAGTAAAAGTCATTTGCATACATTTGTGGTAATGGTCAGTGGCACATGCCAACTTCGTCAAGGCATTGCGCACAATAGCCACACCGAGCCACCAGTATTCTACCTTGTTTATACCTGCAAGGTCATGCCTAGTAAATCTGAAATGTGATTGGGCACTCTGACTGTGGCTGACTTGTGTTATGATTCATAGCCGTTTAAGGTGCTTGGTAAACGTTGTGGTGATGGTCAGTGGCACATGCCAACTTTGTCAAATCATTGTGCACTATAGCCACACCGAGCCACCAGTATTCTACATTGTTTGTACCTACAAGATAATGCCTAGTATATCTGCACTGTGATTGGACGCTCTTACCGTGGCTGACTCGTGTTATGATTCATAGCCGTTTAAGGTACTTGGTAAACTTTGTGGTCATAGTCAGTGGCACATGCCAACTTTGTCAAGGCATTGTGCACAATAGCCACATCGAGCCACCAGTATTCTACCTTGTTCGCACCTGCAAGATCATGTCTACTACATCTGCACTGTGATTGGACACTGTGACCGTGGCTAACTGGTGCTATGATCAATAGAAGTAAAAGTCACTTGGATAGATTTGTGGTCATGGTCTGTGGCACATGTCAACTTTGTCAAGGCATTGCACACAATAGCCACACCGAGCCACCAGTAGTCTACCTTGTTTATACCTGTAAGGTCATGCCCGCTATATCTGCACTGTGATTAGACAATCTGACCGTGGCTGACTCGTGTTATGATTAATAGCCGTTTTAGGTACTTGGTAAGCTTTTGTGGTCATGGTCAGTGGCACATGCCAGCTTTGTCAAGGCATTGCACACAATAGCTATACCGATCCACCGGTATTATACCTTGTTTATACCTGCAAGGTTATGCCCAGTATATCTGCACTGTGATTGACCACTCTGACTGTGGCTGACTCGTGTTATGATTCATATCTGTTAAAGGTACTTGGTACACTTTGTGGTCTGGGTAGTGGCATATGAAAACTTTGTCAAGGCATTGCGCACAATAGCCGTGCCAAGCCACCGGTTTTTCACCTTGTTTCCCACTCCTGGCCTGGAGTTTTCATCTGCACCATCACGAATTCCTCCACTTTCTTTACCCCTCGACCTCTCTCAACACCGCGGAGCGCAAGCTTTCCGCTGCTTCCTCGACTGGGTGGTCCAGCATCGCCAACAGGGTCCTCTCCCTACACACCTGCATCCTTTTGCTCGTCGTGGTATCATGCTGCGGGCCTCATACCGCCATGTGGAGGCGGATCGGAAGGATCCTGCAGGCCTCACCGCCATCTTCCCGGTACAGACTGCTGACCCCCATGATGGGATGGCGCTAAGGGTGCTCATGCGCTGGCTACACCATCAGCGGCTCGGTTCTCCCTCTTCGGCGACTACTTCCAGCACCAGCCGTGCATAGTCGCCACGAGAAGGTGAGGAGCTCTCCTTAGCTGACTACCTACCATCACTACCATCTCGGTGTCCGCCCTTCCTCCCTCGGTGTCTACTCTGATGGAGGGCGGTGCGAGGCCGTCGCACCCTCGGCCCGCGTCACCCGTGGTTGCAACTGCCACATCTCCAGCGACTGCATTGCTTCCGGTGGATCAGTGGCCGACCTCTCTTGCTTCCCCTCCACCACCCTCTCCTCCTCTCCGAAGCGAGACTCTAATCGCGCTTCCAGTCTTCGGTCCTCTTCCCCGCCTGCCCTCTCCTCCCTCTTCCCATCCTGCTCAAATGGCATCGGTATCCCCAACAAAGGCTATGCTGGTGGATCATTCGTCGTCCCGAAGAAGAATGGGAGTTGCGCCGGCCTCTACTCCCCTCCCGGGGTCGCCCACCGTGCAGAGGGCGACACCAGCTCCGGTGGATAATCCACCTGCTGCCCCTGAGTCGGCACATGTAGGAGTCCTCCCTGCCCGAGTCCCCGGGCCATCAGTTGATGCGGCCCCTGTCATGCCTCCGACCACTGCACGGCGCACTTCCTCCCGCATCCGGCGTCTGGTCACCACGACCTCCACAGGCACGGAAGACCCAACCATCACACGCAGCTCCTCAAGACGCACACGGACTGACGCCCTTGCACTAGTGGAGGGTGATGAGTAGCACCAAGCCGAGTCTGCTGGTGGCAGAGCGCATCCACCACCAAAGTCCTTTGAGGAGATGCGGCGTCGCCTCCTAGCCCTGGCACCCGGGGGCGACCTGGAGCACTGGCAGCAGGAGCCACCGGTCAAAACATATGAGTGGTCCGATTGGACACGAGCCCAAATCCTATCTGGTGGCCGCACCATGGTGGACATTTACCTCGACGTCCATGTCCATTGTGATGCCAACGCCACACTTTACAAGTATGTGTGGCTGCAGGGGCGCCTCTGGAGGCATGAGGAAGACGCGTACCCACTGCGGCGCATGTCATCACAGTGCGACCGGGCAGATCCTTGTGCCGAGTGGAGCGGAAGCAGATGATTGCGAAGGAACGATGGACGATGGAGTGGGCGCAGGGGCCAGACCACGTGTGCAACCGCTATTCTTTGGCGTGGGCGCAGGTCGTCGCGGAATGGGCGATGCGACCAGGCGGATCCTTGTGCCGAGCGGAGCGGAAGCGGATGATGGCGGAGAAACAATGGATGATGGAGTGGGCGCAGGGACGAAATCACGTGCGCGATTTGAAATAGGGGAGTAGGATGCGGCAAGGGGAAGGCAGGTGCCAACGCGCCGCAAGAAATCTGCTGTCGGCGTGGGTGCAGGCTACTGCGAAATGGACAGCTAGCTCGTGCAGATCCTTGTGCTGGCTATAGATGCTGATGATGATTACTGAAGCGAAAGCTGATGATGATGGAGTGGGCGCAAGGGCAAACCCCGTGCGCTGAGGACGTTTTGGCGTGGGTGCAGGTCGTCGCGGAAAAAGGCTATTCGACCGGGCGGATCCTTGTGCCGAGCTGAAAGCGATGCGGAAGAGGAGGGAACGATTGATTAATGAGTGGGCGCAGGGGCGGAACCACGTGCGCAAAGAGACAACGCTGATAAGGATGATGGATGTGAAAGCGGCGCGGATGATGTTGACGACGGAGAAAGGCGGAGATGAGGCCGGAACGGGAGGCTGGAGGAGCTGATGAGGCGGGAACGAGGAGGAGGAGGAGGGACTGATTGCAGCAGATGAAGATGATGCGAGGGATGAAGGAAGAAGACTAATGATGATGCTGAAGAGGAGAGGCAGGGAGCGATGCAAGCGGAGGAATATGTGATGATACGCGTCACGGCAGGGAGATGGAGAGACACAACTACTTCTTCTGCTTTTAGGAGAGTGACGGTTTGTTCCCCAGTTGGCTCATAAATGGGAGCAGGAAGATTGGTGGTGTCCGATGTCCTGTCAGCTGAAGAAGTTGGTTGCGGCAGAGGGAGTCAGTCAGCGGGCAAATCCACTAAACCGCTGATATGAGGAGAGTGACGGCTTGTTCCCCAGTTGGCTCGGAAGTGGGAGCAGGAAGACTGGTGGTGTCCGATATCCTGACGGCGGCAGTTTTGGCTACATCTGTTGACGAGGCGAGGAGGCAATGCGAGAGAGTGGTTCGAGATGATGGATGCGGGCGGGCTGAGGATGACGGTGAGGAGGGGCAGATGAGGCTGATAAGGTATGATGAAAGAGGAGGAGATGCTTGTGGAGGCAGATGTGATGAGTGGTAGAAGATGGGGGGCGGCAGGAAGCTTCTTGGTAGTTGACGGCAGGTGGCGGCTCGAGAGTTGCTTGCAGCTAATGTGGGCGACAAGTCACCGGTTGTTGGCCACGGGCGCGGAGATGGGCGCAGGGCTTTCTTAGGATGACAAGGCGTTTCTTCAGTGTGGAGAACTTGTCAGGCAGAGCTGTTGATGTTAGTTGCAGGCGAAGGACGCGGTGCGGGACGTCGGTAGCGGCGTTAGAGGATTGCGGTAGAAAGCGATGACGGGAAGATGGCGGCAGAGCGACGACGTAGTTACGGGGCACCAGGTGATGTTGCCTGATGCTCTGATACCATGTCAGAAGAATGCAGACACAAGGACGGCGGCAGCAAGAGCAAGGAGAAGTATTAGGACATGCAAGCGTACGTCAGCAAAGTGACGTAGGCAATAGCGGTCCGAGGAGTTAGTCGCGGGATCTGGTAGTGGCTGAGACGCGAGGTAACCAGGGTGGACAGGTTGATATGAGAGAGAGTGCTGGTGAGGTGAGTGATGGTTGGCGGAGTATGAGAGCTGAGCAAAGGAGTGACAGTGACGGAGCAAAGCGTTAAGAGTTGGCGAAGACAGAAAGTGCGAGGGACGAGCAGAGCGAAGACACGGTGGCGAAGCCGCGGAACCAAAGGGGAACAGGATGAGGAGAACTGTTTAGGTTAATTATTGAGGGAATGAACATCCTCATTGTATACAAGCAGAACATGACAAATAGAGAAGCAACGGCTTCTTGTGCGCTAGCCGGACGCGCTTGCGATGGGTGTCGCTTATTGGGGGATCCCTCGGTCAGATGCCCGTTTGGTCGGGTGGAGACCGTCAACAGCTAGTGTTAATCACCGAGTTGGTTCGACCCAAAGGTGAACCGGTGTTCGAGAGTTCTCAGTTTGTGCAGGTGCTTGTGGACTAGTTGGATTCTGATTTCTGATTCTCATTTATGACGACTTGTTCCCCAGTTGGCTCGGAAGTGGGAGCAGGAAGACTGGTGGTGTCCAATATCCTGACGGCGGTAGTTTTGGCTGCAGCTGATGACAAGGCGAGGAGGCAATGCAAGAAGGTGGCTCGGAGGGTGTTGATGAAGGAGGGAGACGGGTAAATGAGACACGAATGGGCGGCTGATAGAGCTGAGGAGACTGGAGCAAGCAGGAGGAGGAGGGACTGATGGCAGCAGATGAGGATGACGCGAGGAGTGAAGGCAGAAGACTGACGATGAAGCTGAAGAGGAGAGATAGAGAGCGATGCAGGTGGAGGGAGGCGCGACGAGAGGCGATAAGGCAGGGAGGTGGAGCGACACAACCACTTTGTTTGTTTTAAGGAGAGTGACTGCTTGTTCCCCAGTTGGCTCGGAAGTGGGAGCAGGAAGACTGGTGGTGTCTGATGTCCTGTGAGCTGGAAGAGGTTGATTGCGGTAGAGGGAGTCAATCAGTGGGCAGAGGCACTAGACCAATGATGCTAGGAGAGTTACGGCTTGTTCCCCAGCTAGATCAGAATGGGAGCAGGAAGACAGGTGGTGTCCGATATCCTGACAGCGGAAGTTTTAGCTGCAGCTGCTGACAAGGTGAGAAGGCGATGCGAGAAGGCGGCTCGAGGTGATGGATGGGGGCGGGCTGAGGATGACGGCGAAGCAGTGGCAGATGAAGCTGACGAAGCAAGATGGAAGAGGAGGAGATGCTTGCGGAGGTAGATGCGATGAGGAGCAGCGGATGGCAGACATCAGGAAGCTTCTTGGTAGTTGACGGCAAGTGGTGGCTCGAGAGTTGCTTACGACTGATGTGGGCAACAAGTCACCGGTTGTTGGCCACGGGCTTAGAAATGGGCGCAGGGCTTCCTTGGGATGACAAGGCATTTCTTCAGTACGGAGAACTCGTCAGGCAGATTTGCTGATGTCAGCTGCTGGCAAAACAGCAAGGCGCGGGACGATGGTAGCGGCGGCAGAAGAACGCGAGTGGAAATAATGAAGCAAGGATGATGGCTGAGCGATGCCGCGGTCACGGGAGTCCAGATGATGTTGCCTGAAGCTCTGATACCATGTCAGAAGAATGCAGATGCAAGAACAACAGCAGCAGAAGCATGTAGAAGCGTCAGGACATGCAAGCGTACGTAAGTAGAGTGACGTAGGCGAGAGCGATCCAAGGAGTTAGTCGCGGAAGCTGATATAGGCTGAGACGCGAGGTAGCTGAGGTTGACAGGTTGATGTGAGAAAGAGTGCTGGCGAGATGAGTGATGGTTGGCGGAGTATGAGAGCTGAGCAAAGGAGCGAGAGTGACGGAGCGAAGCATTGATAGCGGCTGGCGAATACAAAGAATGCGAGGAACGAGCAGTCGAAGACACGGCGGCGAAGCCGCGGAACCAAAGAGTAACAGGATGAGTAGAACTGTTCTGGTTAAACTAGGGAGGGAATGAACATCCTCTGCATATACAGCAGAACAGGACAAAACAAGTATTAACGGCTTATTTCTGCTAGCCGGACGCGTGGCAACGTGGTCGCTTATTAGAGTCGGCTCGACTCGGATGGAACGGTCGTGACCGACCAGCCGTTGCCGAGGAGGTTCGCTGCGGAACCTGAACCAGGATCGAGAGCTTGGATCATCCAAGGGGTGAAGAGCACCTTGACGGAGTCACATTTCTGACAGGGCAGTCTGACTGTGGCTGACTCATGTTACGATTCGTAGAAGTTAAAGTCACTTGGTAAACTTTGTGGTCATGGTCAGTGGCACATGCCAACTTTGTCAAGGCATTGCGCACATTCGCACACCGAGCCACCAGTATTCTACCTAGTTTGAACCTGTAAAATCATGCATAGTACATCTGCACTGTGTTTGGACACTCTGACCGTGGCTGACTTTTCTTATGATCAATAGAAGTAAAAGTCACCTGGATACATTTATGGTCATGGTTAGTGGCACATTCCAACTTTGTCAAGGCATTGGCACAGTAGCCACACCGAGCCACTAGCATTCTACCTTCTTTATACCTGCAAGGTCATGTCCATTATATCTGCACTGTGAATGGACAATCTGACCATGGCTGACTCGTGTTATGACTCATAGCCGTTTAAGGTACTTGGTAAACTTTGTGGTCATGGTCAGTGGCACATGCCAACTTTGTCAAGGCATTGCGCACAATAGCCGTGCCACGACACCGGTTTTTTCCCTGTTTATACCTGCAAGGTCATGCATATTACATGTGTACTGTGATTGGGTACTCTGACCGTGGCTGACTTGTGCTATGATTGGTAGAAGCAAAAGTCACTTGGTAAACTTTGTGGTCATGGTCAGTGCACGTGCCAACCTTGTCAAGGCATTGCACACAATAGCCACACCGAGCCACCAATATTCTACCTTGTTTGTACCTGCAAGATCATGCCGAGTACATTTGCACTGTGATTGGACACTCCGACCGTGGCTGACTCGTGTTATGATTCATAACCGTTTAAGGTACTTGGTAAACTTTGTGGTCATGGTCAGTGGCACATGCCAACTTTGTCAAGGCATTGCACACAATAGCCACACCGAGCCACCAGTATTCTATCTTGTTTGTACCTGCAAGATGATGCCTAATACATCTGCACTGTGATTGCACACTCTGACCGTGGCTGACTCGTGTTATGATCAATAGGAGTAAAAGTCACTTGGATACATTTGTGGTCATGGTCAGCAGCATATACCAACTTTGTCAAGGCATTGCACACAATAGCCACACCGAGCCACCAGTATTCCACATTGTTTATACCGGCAAGGTCATGTCCAATATGTCTGCACTGTGATTGGACACCCTGACCGTGGCTGACCCGTGTTGTGATTGGTGGCCGTTCAATGTACTTGGTAAACTTTGTGGTCATGGTCAGTGGCACATACCAACTTTTTCAAGACATTGCGCATACTAGCCGTACCAAGCCACCGGTTTTTTACCTTTTTACACCTGCAAGATCATGCATATTATATGTGAGCTGTGATTGGGCACTCTGACCGTGGCTGACTTGTGTTACGATTCGTAGAAGTTAAAGTAACTTGGTAAACTTTATGGTCATGGTCAGTGGCACATGCCAACTTTGTCAAGGCATAGCACACAATAGCCACACCGAGCCACCAGTATTCTACCTTGTTTGAACTTGCAAGATCATTCCTAGTACATCTGCACTGTGATTGGACACTATCACCGTGGCTGACCCGTGTTATGATCAATAGAAGTAAAAGTCACTTGGATACATTTGTGGTCATGGTCACTGGCACATGCCAACTTTGTCAAGGCATTTCGCACAATAGCCACACCGAGCCACCAGTATTCTACCTTGTTTATACCTGCAAGGTCATGCCCAGTATATTTGCCCTGTGAATGGACACTCTGACTGTGGCTGACTCGTGTTATGATTCATAGCTGATTAAGGTACTTGGTAAACTTTGTCATCATGGTCAGTGGCACATGCCAACTTTGTCTAGGCATAACATACAATAGCCGTGCCAAGCCACCAGTTTTTTACCTTGTTTATACCTACAATGTCATGCATATTAGATGTGCAATTTCATTGGGCACTCTTACCGTGGCTGACTCGTGTTACAATTTGTAGAAGTTAAAGTTGTCAGAAGAATGCAACGAGCGAGGTCAGCAGGAGCAGAAGCAAGCAGAGGCAATGAAGCAAGATGACGTAACATAGTGAAGTGACGGAAGCAGAGCGGTGAGAGAAAGCCCATGGATTTAGTCGCCAAGTCGCAAGAGGACGCGAGGCACTGGAGCTCCGAGGTAGACCGAGCGCAGATGAGAGAACTTCAGAGCAAAGCGAGGAAGGCGTCGGAAGCGAAAGGTTAAGGGTGGCGAAGCGAATAGCCATGAGGAGACAGTGGTGGGTGAAGGAAATGGACGCGAGAGGCGAGCAGAGCGAAGATACGGCGGCGAAGCCGCGGAACCAAAGGGGAACAGGATGAATAGAACTGTTGTGGTTAACTCGAGGGAATGAACATCCTCGGTATAAAAAGGACAGAATAGGACAAATGAGCAAAACAACGGCTTCTTTCCGCTAGCCGGGCGGGCGCGGGTGACAGGTGTTACTTTATTAGGGGATGACTTGTCCGAAGGGTCTGAACGGTCGAGCGACCGGAGAGCCGTTGGGCAAGGTGGTTCAATCATGGGAATTGAACCGTTATTGAGACCAAGATATTTTCTTCTCTTGTCAATGCTTAATTTCTGACACCTCCCTTGAAGCTTGACAAGAAGTAAGAGAGCAAGAGGCAGATCAGGGATAGTGGCGCTCCCAGTATTCCACCCCATTGGAGGATGTGGGAGATTGGGGAGTGCGAGGCCGTTCTTCGATGGCTCGAAGTTATGCTTCGTCCTCCATTCTCATCTGATCTCGGATGAAAGGTTGCAGCTGGAATCGTCGTTCCTCCAGAAGTTCATTGTATGGAGGATGGTCAAGTGCAGCCGGATGAGGATCAGGGGATTATGCTCCTCTGCTTGAACAGTAATCCCTGAGGGCGTGGATGGTCCGGAAGGCAGCTTGATGACGATGTGTTGCAATGAGAGGGTGAAATTCGTCGTAAGTGCTCCTGTAGAGAAGTCCTCGCAATTGAGTTTGGGCAATGCCATACTCCTTTCTTCCTCGTGCGGTTCTGCGGGCTTCTCTGCTTCCAACATTTCATATCACGTCAAGGATATTGTATCCATATATGTCCAGGGTGGCGATTTCACGACGCAGTTGGCGGCACCATCGCTCAAAGTTATGCATCCCATCAGGTGCAAAGCAGAGTGGAGAAGTGTTGTCGGTTAGGGAGGCAACTTCATTGTAAAACAGGATGGTGCGTCGTTGCTCTTCCATCGAGGAGGAGAAGTGTTGAAGAGGGGACGACCAGGAATTTGAGGACAATCAGATTTTGCAGGAGGATTCATGGTGATGCGATGGACCTGATGTTGCAGATGAATGATGGCGGAGGAAGAGGATGGTGGAATGGGGCAAATCTGACTTGTGGAAGTTTTGGCGTGGACGCACGGTGTCGCGGAGCGGGCGATGCGACCGGGCGGATCCTTGTGCTGAGCGAAAAAAGCGAAAGCGGATGACGGCCCAATAATTGACGGGGTGGGCGCAGGGGCGAAACCACATGCACTGCGAGGTAGAGGAGTAGAATGCGGCAAGGGGAGGGCAGAAGCCAACGCGCCGCAAGAAATATTTTTCAGGCGTGGGTGCAGGCTGCTGCGAAGCGGGTAGTTAGCTCGTGCAGATCCTTGTATTGGTCGCAGATGCTGATGATGAGGAGGCAAAGGCTGATAAAAGATGAGTGGGCACAGTGGCAAGACCTGGTGCGCTGCTCAAATAGAGGTGGTAGAATGCGGCAAGGGGAAGGCAGGTGCCAACGCGCCGCGAGAAATCTGCTGCCGGCGTGGGTGCAGGCTGCTTCGGAGCGGGTAGCTAGCTCGTGCAGATCCTTGTGCTGGTCCCAGATGCGGATGATGAGGAGCAGACGCTAATGAAAAAGGAGTGGGAGCAGGGGTAGAACCATGTACACAGCAGAAATTTTCGGCGTGGGTGCAGGTCGTCGCGAAGCGGGCGATGTGACCGGGTGGATCCTTATGCCGAGCTGATGATGCGGAGATGGCATTAGAGGCAGCTGATGCCTGAGTGGGCGCAGGGGCGAAACCACGTGCGCTGATGATGAATGCTGAGGAAGACTTATGATAAAGCGGCGCGGATGATGCAGAGAGCGGCTCAAGGAAGACAGATGATGAGGAGGGCTGAGGACAGAGGGTGATGATGCGAAGAAGGGAAGGCTGGTGGAGGTGATGCGCACGTGACGGAGGCAGAAGATGGAAGTTGCGGCAGGGAGAGGATGGCGGCCATATGAGGCAACCAGGTGCTCTTCTTTCTAGGGAGTGACAGATTGTTCCCCAGTTGGCCCGAGACCAAGGGGCAGGAAGACTAGCGGTGTCCGATATCATGTTGGCTATATGAGACTGATTGCAGCAAAGGGAGTCATACGGGGAGCAGAGGTTCCACTCCGCTGATGTCAGGAGAGTGACGGCTTGTTCCCCAGTTGACTCGTAATGGGAGCAGGAAGAATGGTGGTGTCCAATGTCCTGGCGGTGGGCATTGCACTACTGCTGCTGACGATGCGAGACGGCGGTGCGAGGATGCGATGTGGCATAACGAGTGCGAGGAGACTGATTTCGCAGGGGCAGATGGTGCAGATGAGGCCGATGAAGGGAGAGGAGGAGAGCGGAGTGTTGGAAATTCTGGTCCAGCGTGGCTCTGGCCGTCTAGCATTTGCACGGCTTGTTTTGGCAAGTTTGGAGATGAAGCGTGAGCTTTCTGGTTGCCTCACGCTATGTGGGAGAGGATTTTGAGACAGTCAGTTTTGCGAAGAGGATAACATCATTTTGCGTTATTATTTGTACATGAACATGATCACAACATTTATAGGGCTAGTTATGAGCTTTCCAACGCACCAAATCGCGCGCGATTCAGCCAAGCGTAGCTCAAGTTATGCTTGCCGAAGCGCAGGGCTCACCCACCACACAAACGCATAACGCCTCCATGGCGCGCACACGCCGTGGCGCCTTCCTTCACATGCAAATCGCCTTTCCCAAGGCGCAGGTCCACTTGCACGTGGTGTAGGGGTCCCCTGCACTGTTTCCACACACCCTACCCACTTTTGGGTCGAGTTTGGTGATGGGGTGTGACGAGGTTCGAAACCTGTCCGCGGACCTGCAGTCAGATTTTTGACCAAGTCCCTGAGTAACAAAACGTACTACTGGGTTTCGGACGCCGAGCCATGATTTTGGCTAAGTCCCCCAGTAACAACCTGCACTACTGGATCCGGTGGATGATCCACCTGATCAGGCGGATCATCCACCGGACGCCTCGGCAGGCCTATCGGAGCATTTTTCTCCACATGGTAATTTTGTTACTCGATCCGGTCGATTATCCACCGGATTTCGAGTCGCAGCCGGCTCCCAGAGTCGCTGCGCACACCCCAATTTTGGAAGGCCATATCTCCCTCGATTCTTGTCCGATTCTGGCGAAACAACTTCCACCGGATTCAGCGACTCGCCAACTTTACGGGACAATCCTCCATTTCAGGATTCGAGCAATTGTCGAGTCGCCAGATCCTCCGGAGCGGAGTTTCCGCTTTCTGGCGGCTCGTCGGCGCCTCCCGGCGCCGCACTTGGGCATGCGGAGGGGAAAATTTTCAACATTCTCCCCCTTGCACCTGCCATGCCCGCTGCTCCATCTTGCTCTTACTCATCTTCCGCTACGCCCTCCAGCCCATCATAGCTGGTCTTCCCAAGCCCGGCCACGCTCACGTGCCGGTCCGCGGGTTGCGCTTTGGTCAAGTAATCCGCAAGTTTGTTGTGCGTGCTACAACCCTGTAGCACCACCTGCCCCTATTCAGTCATGTCCGTTCTTCCTTTATTTGCGCAATGGATGCCAACGCTGACTTCACGGCGGCATCCCATTGCTCCCCCTCGGGCCGCGCAAGAGCCTCTTGCACTGTCGTCGGTTCCGTTGATGCAGCCAGCATGCACCGCGTCATGCCGATCCATCGACCGGTGCCTACGTCGAAACGCTTCCCCGCTCTCCGCTGCCTCCCGCTGTGGCGCGGCAGTCTTGGCGGTGTCTCGTCGCTCTGCTGCGATCCTTCCGACTCTGCCCGCTCCGGCAAATCATCAACCGGACGGCTCCCGAGGGTCTCTCCCGCTCCGGCGAATCATCGACCGGACGGGCGGCGCGTCCGAAGTGATTTTCTCCGACGCCCGACGCGAACTCCAAGAGTCCACGCTTCGGCACTTGTAGTTCCTCCTCTGACGGATCTTCCGCCGAATTTTCAGCCCAACTTCTATGTCGTCGGAGTCCTCCGCGTCGGCAGCTGCACCTGCTGCACCGCCGCGCTCCGACGTTGCATCTTTGACCTCCGCATCTGCCGGCTCCTCGTAGTCAAGGAGCAGGAACCACTCCCCCTGGTGTGGAGTGTTCCCAATGCTCATGTCGATGCTGCTACTGCTGAAGCTCTGCTGTAGCTCCCCTGGCAGCTTCCCTCGAAGCTGGCATAAACCAGCAGCCTTCTCCAATAGCTTCCTCCAATAGGATTGTTGTGCTCTTGCACAGCTGCAACTATGCCTCCTGTGGACATAGCTTTCATTGCTCACGGCTGCTCCGCGAGCGTGCGCATGGCCTCATACCACTACCACCTCGCCTTGCTGCAGTTGGAGTTTGCGGCTGCTTCCGTCGCATGCCGAGCCGCACCGTGGAGACCGCGGCTCTTTTAGCCACCTATCCGTTGTGCTCTCGCACGTCAGGCTTGCCTGCCGCATGGTGCATCCCTCCTCAGCTTTGCTTTTGCGTCTTGAGTCTGCACCCTGTTGTTGACGGCTCTCGCATCATGCACCCATTGAGCCTTGTGCTAGTGCGACCACTGGCCGAGGTGGCTTGGTGCGTCCACTTGCACTTGCCACCACTCATGGTCCCTCAGCATTTGCAGCCAACTTGCTGCATGGCGTGGCCCATTTTGCCACCCGTCTGCTTCTTGGCGACTTGGCGGTTGCTGCTCCCTTGTTGCCGATGCTTGCCGATTCAACCCGCCCCTTTTGTTTTGAGGCGTTGGAAGCGCTCTCCTCAGCTAGCCTTCCATTCCAGCGGAAGCCATTAACAGCGCCACTGCTGTTGCTTCATCCGCTGCCATTGGAGCTGTTTTTGCTCCATCCAGGTCATCCTGCATTCTGCAGCAACCTTGGTACATCCCCGCTTGGACCCAGCGTGAGCCTTGTCACATCCACCCGTAGTGGACTGCTTCCTCGCCTGTTGGCGCAGCTGACTTCTCTTGCTGCTACAAGCGCGTGCATCACTTAGTGTTGCTGTTGCCTGACCTGGTGGCGCCTTCTCTCCACTGAGTGTGCATCTGCTGCTTGGACTTGACGCGCACGTGCCGACCTCCCGTCAGCACTGCCGTGTCGCACTCCAGCTCTGGTACACGATGAAGACGCCCGANCTGCCATTGGAGCCGTTTTTGCTCCATCCAGGTCATCCTGCATTCTGCAGCACCCTTGGCACGTCCCCGCTTGGACCCAGCGTGAGCCTTGTCACATCCACCCGTAGTGGACTGCTTCCTCGCCTGTTGGCGCAGCTGACTTCTCTTGCTGCTACAAGCGCGTGCATCACTTAGTGTTGCTGTTGCCTGACCTGGTGGCGCCTTCTCTCCACTGAGTGTGCATCTGCTGCTTGGACTTGACGCGCACGTGTCGACCTCCCGTCAGTACTGCCGTGTCGCACTCCAGCTTTGGTACACGATGAAGACGCCCGAACCACCTTGTGTGGTGTGATTTTGTTGTTCATTTTTTTTGTAGTTGACTTGCACCAGGAAATGCCTTCTCTTTTGAAGCACGGTGCCAGCTCCCCCTGATTGACACGCCCGCTGCGCCTTGCCCACCACGGTATCCGTTTTGCTCCACCAAACTTGGTGTTGTGGCGGCTCGACCAGCTGCTGCCTATTTGGGGCTGTTGAGCCTGGCCCCGTTCTGCTGCGTATTTCGTCCCACCGTACGTCCGGTCCAGCCCTCCCGGCTGACGACGCGTGCGGGCATTCGCAGCTTCCTGGGTTCAGTTTTGCGCCGGCTGGTGTCGGCACCCTCTCGTGGTGTTACTGCTGCACTGCTGCAATATGCTGCACATGTGCGCACTCTTGGCACCACACCGATGTGTGTTCTGCGAGCTCCCTTTTGAACTCGCCACGTGTCAGTGCTACTTGTGCCGTTGATCCAGCATTACTCCACTTACTCATGGCCACGATGCGTCGCGCCCAAAGCCGACACCTCTCCTGCCAATCATGGAGCTTGATGAGTTGAGGCCGTCCTCGTTATTTTGCGTGCGCCTCCTCCTTGCAGTAGCACCTTACACTCTCCTTCTCTCCACAGTGAGCATGGTTGTGGTGACCCCAAAGGCCCCACCTACCGCTCCCTTGTGGACGAGGACAAGTACCACCCTCCATTTTGTTGCGTTTCTCCACCTTGTACCCCTTGGGAGTAATTCAGCGGCAGCCATCTTGTGGTAGCTTCCTCCGGCAGCTTACGGGTCGCTTCCTCTGGCGCTGCCAGCAGCTTGTCTCGTAGCTTCCTCCGGCCAGCTTTCCAATGCAAGCTCCGCCTCTCTACTCCGGCTAGGTCAGTTGTGGAGATCGGACATGCCTCCATCATGCCACCCGGCCGTCCTCAATGACGGCCAACCGTGCTCCTCAGTTTTGGGGCGTCGGACCCCGGCACATGATGACTACGGACCCGGTGTGTCGCCCTCCTCCCGAGATCTTTGCAAGGTCCACGACTTCCGCTGCGTACGTCACCCACATGTGGCATAACATGCCACCACGCCGTCTGGCCCTCCACGCGGCACCACGACAATTGGTGCCCGTTTGACGCGTCTCGCTCCCCGTGTCGCCGCCTCCAGCTTGATGGCGGCCGACGTAGGCAGATGAAGACACCGTCCCGCGCCCTCTCGTGGTCTGCTGCTCTGTTCGTTGCACTTCCACTTGATGCGTGAAGGGTTGCCTTGCCACTGGGCAGGGCCACCACGAGCGCCTCATTGCTGCAGGTAGTCACGCCGACATGCTCACAGAAGCGATGCGCGTTCCACTTGACCTGCTGCAAGCGCTCCTCCACGTGGGTGTGGATGCCTCGGAGGGATTGATGCAATCCAACGTAGGAGTCAACGAGTTGAACACAGAACCGAGCGCCATGGCTGATTTGTGCCCATCTCACCGCCTCAAGGCAGTTCATGGGATGGCTCAGCCGAGCCTGCTGCAATGCTACATGGAGAAGTCCGGTGCCAACAAAGTGGATTTTCATGCCGCCCGCCTTCTCACAAGGACCCATTGCAGGAACTGCCCTCTTCGATGTAGCAGGCTTCCTGCCACGCTGTTGTCCTCGTACCGCCACCCCCTGAGTACGCAGAGAGCCCAGCATCGGCCTCTCTCGTCGCTCGTTGCGTGTACACCGTGCACCGTGGCGATTGCCTCTCCTGATCATCTCGTTGCTCGCGGAAGCCGTGCAGGACTTTTGGCCGTCAGCCATGTGGGCCCATAACCCTTTGTTGGAAATTCTGTTCCAACGTGGCTCTGGCCGTCTAGCATTTGCACGGCTTGTTTTGGCAAGTTTGGAGATGAAGCGTGAGCTTTCTGGTCGCCTCACGCTATGTGGGAGAGGATTTTGAGACAGTCAGTTTTGCGAAGAGGATAACGTCATTTTGCGTTATTATTTGTACATGAACATGATCACAACATTTATAAGGCTAGTTATGAGCTTTCCAACACACCAAATCGCGCGCGATTTGGCCAAGCGTAGCTCAAGTTATGCTTGCCGAAGCGCAGGTCTCACCCACCACAGAAACGCATAACGCCTCCATGGCGCGCACACGCTGTGGTGCCTTCCTTCACGTGCGAAGCGCCTTTCCCAAGGCGCAGGTCCACTTGCACGTGGTGTAGGGGTCCCCTGCACTGTTTCCACACACCCTACCCACTTTTGGGTCGAGTTTGGTGATGGGGTGTGACGAGGTTCGAAACCTGTCCGCGGACCTGCAGTCAGAATTTTGACCAAGTCCCTGAGTAACAAAACGTACTACTGGGTTTCGGACGCCGAGCCATGATTTTGGCTAAGTCCCCCAGTAACAACCNTAACGCCTCCATGGCGCGCACACGCCGTGGCGCCTTCCTTCACGTGCGAAGCGCCTTTCCCAAGGCGCAGGTCCACTTGCACGTGGTGTAGGGGTCCCCTGCACTGTTTCCACACACCCTACCCACTTTTGGGTCGAGTTTGGTGATGGGGTGTGACGAGGTTCGAAACCTGTCCGCGGACCTGCAGTCAGAATTTTGACCAAGTCCCTGAGTAACAAAACGTACTACTGGGTTTCGGACGCCGAGCCATGATTTTGGCTAAGTCCCCCAGTAAGAACCTGCAATACTGGATCCGGTGGATGATCTACCTGATCAGGCGGATCATCCACCGGACGCCTCGGCAGGCCTATCGGAGCATTTTTCTCCACATGGTAATTCTGTTACTCGATCCGGTCGATTATCCACCGGATTTGGAATCGCAGCCGGCTCCCAGAGTCGCTGCGCACACCCCAATTTTGGAAGGCCATATCTCCCTCGATACTTTTCCGATTCCGGCGAAACAACTTCCACCATATTCAGCGACTCGCCAACTTTACGGAGCAGTCCTCCATTTTAGGATTCGAGCAATTGTCGAGTCGCCAGATCCTCTGGAGCGGAGTTTCCACTTTCTGGTGGCTCGTCGGCGCCTCCCGGCGCCGCACTTGGGCATGCGGAGGGGCAATTTTTCAACACGGAGGTGCTTGCAAGGTTGACGAGAAGAGAGGTAGCGGGTGACGAGCGACAGGGAAGCTTCCAAGAAGTTGACGGCAAGCGGCGGCTCGGGAGCTGCTTGCAGCTGTTGTTAACGACACGTCACAAATTTGTTGGCCACGGGTGCGGAATTGGCGTCGGGCTTTATGAGGATGACAAGGCGTTGGTTCAGCGCGAGGAGCACTTCAAGCAGTGCTGCTGATGTCAGCTGCTAATGAAGTGGAGGAGCGCGAAGTGGCGGTGACGGCGATGGGAAGGTGCAGATTTTAGAGGGGACGCAATGGAGGCAGTAGAGCGATGACTTGGTCACGAGGTACCAGGTGATGTCCCCTGAAGCTCTGATACCAAGTCAGAAGAATGCAATGAGTGAGGACTGCATGAGCTGAAGCAAGCAGAAGCAATGAAGCAAGCTGACATAACGTAGTGAAGTGACGGAAGCAGAGCGGTGAGACCCGGCCCAAGGAATTAGTCGCAGAGTCGCAAGAGGACGCGACGCACTGGAGCTCCGAGGTAGACCGAGCGCAGATGAGAGAACTTGAGAGCGAAGCGAGGAAGGCGTTGGAAATGAAAGGTTAAGGGTGGCGAAGAGAAGAGCCGTGAGGAGACAGTGGTGGGCGAAGGCAATGGACGGGAGAGGCGAGCAGAGCGAAGACACGGTGGCGGAGCCGCAGAAGCAAAGGGGGATAGGATAAATATAACTGTTCTGGTTAAATTGAGGGAATGAACATCCTCGGTATAAAAAGGACAGATCAGGACAAATGAGCAAAGCAACGGCTTTTTTTCGCAAGCCGAACGCGGGTGACAGGTGTCCTTTTATTAGGGGATGACTTATCCGAAGGGTCTGAACGGTCAAGCGACCGGAGAGCCGTTGGGCAAGGTGGTTCAATCATGGGACTGGAACCGTTATTGAGGCCGAGATATTTTCTTCTCTTGTCAAGGCTTTATTTATGACAAAAGTCACATGGTAAACTACGTGGTCATGGTCAATAGCACATGCCAACTTTGTCGAGGCATTGCGCACAATAGCCACACCGAGCCACCAGTGTTCTACCTTGTTTACACTTGAAATATCATGCCCAGTACATCTGCACTGTGATTGGACACTCTGGCCGTGGCTGACTTGTGTTATGACAAGTAGAAGTAAAAGTCACTTAGATACAATAGTGGTCATGGTCAATGGCACATGCCAACTTTGTCAAGGCATTGCGCACAATAGTCACACCGTTACCAGTATTTTACCTTGTTTGTACCTGCAAGGTCATGTCCATTATATCTGCATTGTGATTGGACACTCTGACCGTGGCAGTATTAAGATGCATAGCCGTTTAAGGTACTTGGTAGACTTTGTGGTCATGGTCAGTGGCAAATGCCAACTTTGTAAATGCATTGTGCACAGTAGTCGTGCCAAGCCACCGGTTTTTTACCTTGTTTATACATGGAAGGTCATGCCTAGTACATCTGAACTGTGATTGGGCACTCTGACTCTGACTGACTCTTGTTACGATCCGTATAAGTTAAAGTCACTTGGTAAACATTGTGGTCATGGTCAGTGGGACATGCCAACTTTGTCAAGGCATTACGCACAATAGACACACCGAGCCACCAGTATTCTACCTTGTTTGCACCTGCATGATCATGCATAGTATATCTGCACTGTGATTGGACACTCTCACCGTGGCTGACTCGTGTTATGATCAGTAGAAGTAAAAGTCACTTGGATACATTTGTGGGCATGGTCAGTGGCACATGCCAACTTTGTCATGACATTGTGCACAATAGCCACACCGAGCGACCAGTATTCTACCTTGGTTATACCTGCAAGGTCATGCCCAGTATATTGGCACTATGATTGGACACTCTGACCGTTGCTGACTCGTGTTATGATTCATAGCCGTTTATGGTACTTGTTAAACTTAGTGGTCATGGTATGTGGCAAATGCAAACTTTGTCAAGGCATTGCATACAAGAGCCGTGCCAAGCCACCGGGTTTTTACCTTGTTTATACCTGCAGGGTCATGCATATTAGATGTGCAATGTAATTGGGCACTCTGACCGTGGCTGACTCGTGTTACAATTCGTAGAAGTTAAAGTCACTTGGTAAACTATGTGGTCTTGGTCAGTGGCACATGCCAACTTTGTCAAGGCATTGCGAACAATAGCCACACTGAGCCACCATTATTGTACATTGTTTGCACTTGCAAGATCATGCCTAGTACATCTTCACTGTGATTAGACACTCTGACGGTGGCTGAATTGTGTTATGATCAGTAGAAGTAAAGGTCACTTGGATACAATTGTGGTCATGGTCAGTGGCACATGCCAACTTTGTCAAGGCATTGCGCACAATATTCACACCGTTACCAGTGTTCTACCTTGTTTGTACCTGCAAGGTCATGCCCAGTATACCTGTTCTGTGATTGGACACTCTGACCGTGGCTGACTCGTGTTCAGATTCATAGGCGTTTAAGGTACTTGGTAGACTTTGTGGTCATGGTCAGTGGCACATGCCAACTTTGTCAAGGTATTGCGCACAGTAGCCGTGCCAAGCCACCGGTTTTTGACCTTGTTTGTACCTGCAAGGTCATGCCTAGTATACCTGTTCTGTGATTGGACACTCTGACCGTGGCTGACTCGTGTTCAGATTCATAGGCGTTTAAGGTACTTGGTAGACTTTGTGGTCATGGTCAGTGGCACATGCCAACTTTGTCAAGGTATTGCGCACAGTAGCCGTGCCAAGCCACCGGTTTTTGACCTTGTTTGTACCTGCAAGGTCATGCCTAGTACATCTGAACTGTGATTGGGCACTCTGACTGTGGCTAACTCGTGTTACGATTCGTATAAGTTAAAGTCACTTGGTAAACATTGTGGTCACGGTAAGTGGCACATGCCAACTTTGTCAAGGCATTACGCACAACAGCCACACCGAGCCATCCGTATTCTACCTTGTTTGCACCTGCAAGATCATGCATAGTACATCTGCACTGTGATTGGACACTCTGACTGTGGCTGACTCGTGTTATTATTCATAGCCGTTTAAGGTACTTGGTAAACTCTGTGGTCGTGGTCAGTGGCACATGCCAACTTTTGTCAAGGCATTACGCAAAATAGCCGTGCCACGCCACCGGTTTTTTACCTTGTTTATACGCGTAAGATCATGCATATTTGGTGTGCACTGTGATTGGGCACTCTGACCGTGGCTGACTCGTGTTACGATTCGTAGAAGTCAAAGTCACGTGGTAAACTTTGTGGTCATGGTCAGTGGCACATGCCAACTGTGTCAAGACATTGCACACAATAGCCACACCGAGCCACCAGTATTCTACCTTGTTTGCACCTGCAAGATCATGCCTAGTACATCTGCACTGTGATTGGAGACTCTGATCGTGGCTGACTCGTGTTATGGTCAATAGAAGTAAAAGTCTTTTGGATACATTTGTGGTCATGGTCAGTGGCACATGCCGACTATGTCAAGGCATTGCACACAATAGCCAAACCGAGCCACCATTATTCTACCTTGTTTCTACCTGCAAGATCATGTCCATTATATCTGCACTGTGATTGGACACTCTGACCATGGCTGAATCGTGTTATGATTCATAGCCGTTTAAGGTACTTGGTAAACTTTGTGGTCAGGGTCAGTGGCACATGCCAACGTTGTCAAGGCATTGCGCACAATAGCCACACCGAGCAACCAATATTCTACCTTGTTTGAACCTGCAAGATCATGCCTAGTACATCTGCACTGTGATTGGACACTCTGACCATGGCTGACTCGTGTTATGATCAATAGAAGTAAAAGTCACTAGGATACATTTGTGGTCATGGTCAATGGCACATGCCAACTTTGTCTTGGCATTGCGCACAATAGCCACAACGAGCCACCAGTATTATACCTTGTTTGCACCTGCAAGATCATGCCTAGTACATCTGACTGTGATTGGACACTCTAACCGTGGCTTTTTGTGTTATGATCAATAGAAGTAAAAGTCACTTGGATACATTTGTGGTCATGGTCAGTGGCACATGCCAACTTTGTCAAGGCATTGCACACAATAGCCAAAACGAGCCACATGTATTCTACCTTGTTTATACCTATAAGGTCATGCCAAGTATATCTGCACTGTGATTGGACACTCTGACCGTGGCTGACTCGTGTTATGATTCATAGCTGTTTAAGGTACTCGGTAAACTCGTGGTCATGGTCAGTGGCACATGCCAACTTTGTCAAGGCATTGCGCACAATAGCCGTGCCAAGCCACCGGTTTTTACCTTGTTTATACCTGTAAGGTCATGCATATTAGATGTGTACTGTGATTGGACACTCTGACAATGGCTGACTCGTGTTACGATTCGTAGAAGTTAAAGTCACTTGGTAAACGTTGTGGATGTGGTCAGTGGCACATGCCAACTTTGTCTAGGCATTGCGCATAATAGCCACACCGAGCCACCAGTATTCTATCTTGTTTGTACCTGTAAGATCATGCCCAGTACATCTGCACTGTAATTGGACGCTCTGACCATGGCTGACTCGTGTTATGATCAATAGAAGTAAAAGTCACTTGAATACATTTGTGGTCATGGTTAGTGGCACATGCCAACTTTGTCAATGCATTGCACACAATAGCCACACTGAGCCACCCGTATTCTACCTTGTTTATACCTGCAAGGCCATGCCCGGTATATCTGCATTGTGACTGGACAATCTGACCATGGCTGACTCGTGTTATGATTCATAGCCGTCTAAGGTACTTGGTAAACTTTGTGGTCATGGTCAGTGGCACATGCCAACTTTGTCAAGGTATTGCGCACAATAGCCGTGCCAAGCCACCAGCTTTTTACCTTGCTTATACCTCTAAGGTCATGCCTAGTACATCTGAACTGTGATTGGGCACTCTGACTGTAGCTGACTCGTGTTACGATTCGTAGAAGTTAAAGTCACTTGGTAAACTTTGTGGTCATGGTCAGTGGCACATGCCAACTTTGTCAAGGCATTGCGCACAATAGCCACACCGAGCCACCAGTATTCTACCTTGTTTGTACCTGCAAG
>SZWC01000702.1:75152-105148 GCA_023375785.1 Penium margaritaceum | reverse complement strand
TTTGTGGTCATGGTCAGTGGCACATGCCAACTTTGTCAAGGCATTGCGCACAATAGCCACACCGAGCCACCAGTATTCTACCTTGGTTGTACCTGCAAGGTCATGCCCAGTATATCTGCACTATGATTGGACACTCTGACCGTGGCTGACTTGTGTTATGATTTATAGCCGTTTAAGGTACTTGGTAAACTTTGTGGTCATGGTCAGTGGCACATGCCAACTTTGTCAAGGCATTGTGCACAATAGCCACACCGAGCCACCAGTCTTCTACCTTGTTTATACCTGTAAGCTCATGCATAGTACATCTGCATAGGGATTGGACGCTCTGACCATGGCTGACTCGTGTTATAATTCATAGCCGTTTAGTATACTTGGTAAACATTGCGGTCATGGTCAGTGGCACATGCCAACTTTGTCAAGGAATGACGCACAATAGCCGTAACAAGCCACCCGTTTTTACCTTGTTTATACCTGCAAGGTCATGCCTAGTACAACTGAGCTGTGATTGGGCACTCTGATTGTGGCTGACTCGTGTTACGATTCATATAAGTTAAAGTCACTTGGTAAACTTTGTGGTCATGGTCAGTGGCACATGCCGACTTTGTCAAGGCATTGCGCACAGTAGCCACACCAAGCCACCAGTATTCTTCCTTGTTTGTATTTGCAAGGTCATGCTCAGTATATCTGCACTGTGATTGGACACTCTGACCAAGGCTGACTCGTGCTATGATTCATAGACGTTTAAGGTACTTGGTCAACATACTGGTCATGGTCAGTGGCACATGCCAACTTTGTCAAGGCATTGCCCACAACAGCCGTGCCAAGCCACCGGTTTTTTACCTTGTTTATACCTGCAAGGTCATGCCTAGTACATGTGATCCATGATTGGGCACTCTGAATGTGGCTGACTCGTGTTACGATTCGTAGAAGTTAAAGTCACTTGGTAACTTTGTGGTCATGGTCACTGGCAGATGCCAACTTTTTCAACGCATTACGCACAGTAGCCACACCGAGCCACCAGTATTATACCTTGTTTGCACCTGTACAATCATAACTAGTACATCTGCACTGTGACTGGATACTCTGACCGTGGCTAACTTGTGTTATGATCAATAGAAGTAAAAGTCACTTGGATACATTTGTGGTCATGGTCAGTGGCACATGCCAACTTTGTCAAGGCATTGCAAACAATAGCAACACCTAGCCACCAGTATTCTACCTTGTTTATACCTGTAAGGTCATGCCCAGTATGTCTGCACAGTGATTGGACACTCTGACCGTGGCCGACTCGTGTTATGATTCACAGCCGTTTAATGTTCTTGGTAAACGTTGTGGTCATGGTCACTGGCACATGCAAAATTTGTCAAGGCATTGTGCACGATAGCCGTACCAAGCCACCGGATTTTTGTCTTGTTCATACCTGCAAGGTCATGCATATTAGATGTGCACTGTGATTGGACACTCAGACCGTGACTGACTCGTGTTATGATCAATAAAAGTAAAAGTCACTTGGATTCATTTGTGGTCATGGTAAGTGGCACATGCCAACTTTGTCAAGGCATTGCGCACAATAGCCACAGCGAGCCACCAATACTCTACCTTGTTTATATCTGCAAGATCATGCCTAGTACATCTGCACTGTGATTAGACACTCTGACCGTAGCTGACTTGTGTTATGCTCAATAGAAGTAAAATTCACTTGGATACATTTGTGGTCATGGTCAGTGGCACATGCCAACTTTGTCAAGGCATTGTGAGTAATAGCCACAGCGAGCCACCAGTAATCTACCTTGTTTATACCTGCAAGGTCATGCCCAGTATATCTGCACTGTGATTGGACAATCTGACCGTGGCTGACTCGTGTTATGATTCATAGCCGTTTAAGGAACTTAGTAAGCTTTGTGGTCATGGTCAGTGGCACATGCCAACTTTGTCATGGCAATGCGCACAATAGCCGTGCCAAGCCACCATATTTTTACCTTGTTAACACCTGTTAGTTCTTGCATATTTGATGTGCACTGTGATTGGGCACTCTGACTACGGCTGACTCGTGTTTCAATTCGTAGACGTTAAAGTCACTTGGATACATTTGTGGTCATGGTCAGTGGCACCTACCAACTTTGTAAATGCTTTGCGCACAATAGCCACACACCGAGCAACCAGTATTCTACCTTGTTTGTACTTGCAAGATAATGCCTAGTACATCTGCACTGTGATTAGACACTCTGACCGTGGCTGACTCGTGTTATGATCAATAGCAATAAAAGTCACTTGGATACATTTATGGTCATGGTCGGTGGCACATGCCAACATTGTCAAGGCATTGCGCATAATAGCCACACCGAGCCACCAGTATTCTACATTGTTTATACATGCAATGTCATGCCCAGTATATCTACACTGTGATTGGACAATCTGACTGTGGCTGACTCGTGTTATGATTCATAGCCGTTTAAGGAAATTGGTAAACTTTGTTGTCATTGTCAATGGCACATGCCAACTTTGTCAAGGCATTGTGCACAATAGCCGTGCCAAGCCACAAGTTTCTTGCCTTGTTTATACCTGTAAGGTCATGCACATTAGACGTGCACTGTGATTGGGCACTCTGATTATGGCTGACTCGTGTTACGATTCGTAGACGTTAAAGTCACTTGGATACATTTGTGGTCATGGTCAGTGGCACATGCCAACTTTGACAAGGCATTGCGCTCAATAGCCACACCGAGCCACCAGTATTGTACCTTCTCTGTACCTGCAAGATCATGCCTAGTACATCTGCAGTGTGATTGGACACTCTGACCGTGGCTGACTCTGTTGGAATGATGCTCCTCACCATGGCAGGAGTGACTCCAAAAGGAACACCAAAAAGACAAGCCTTAGTGGCTTAGTGGTTAATGGTGTCCACCTCTAGAGGCAGGGGCCCGGGTTCAAGTCCCACAAGATGAAATTCTGCCCTGCCTCAAGGGAGTTGGAAAATAGATGCCAGGAAGCTAGCTCAACCTCTAGATTTCCTCTTTAGGTTTCTAGAAGGCCAGGTGAGGGTCCAGGAAGGTGGCACACCTTCTAGAAGGGGTGACTTGTCCTACAAGGCATCTAGAGGTGTCTTTGTCTTCTGGACACCTTCCCTCCTACTAGAAGCAAGCTGAGGAATCTAGGAAGGGGCAGAAGCTTCTAGAGGATGGAAGGGATGCCTTTCCTAGGTGGGAAAAGGACAGCCTAGCAAGGAGCACTCTAGAAGCCATAGAATCTGCTAGGAAGCTCCAAATCTGGCATGCTTTGGTGTTCTGGAAAGCTTAGATCAGTGGCTATAAAATGCCACTGCTTGTGAGCCTTCATCAAGTGTACATTCCCATTCAATTGAGGCCAAAACTATTGCCTCACTCTCTGACCAGATTTTGCCATCCTTGGAACCAGTTGCCTCCACAGTTCCAGTCTCTCCAAAAACAGTTGGTGGTGTGAAACATTCACTGCTAGGGACCCTCCAGGGTGCACACTCACCCTCAGGCCAACAAAGGGTTATGGGCCCACGCCTCTAAGGGGTTCAAAGCCAGCTTGATTTCACGCTCCCAACAGCAAGACATGGCAACCAGGGAGCAAGAGAGCAGCCGCGCTGTCCTTAAGTTTGATGGGACAGGCTTTGCCTTGTGGAGGTGGCATTTTGAGGTCTTCCTTGACGACAAGGGACTGCTTGAGCTCGTAAAAGGTGATGAGACTGCTCCACCGGACACTGCAACGGCTGAGGTGAAGGAGGCATACAAGAAGCGCAACAAAAAGGCGTTGGCACTCCTTGTGTCCGCGTTATGCCCACCACAACTTGGGCACATCCAAGGATGCACCCTGGCCGCAGACGCATGGTCAAAACTCGGCTCCATCTACCAGTCAAGCAACCTTGCCAATCAGCTCTTCATCTTCAAACGGCTCGTCACCCTCCGAGCCAACAAAGGCGACAACATCATGGAGATCATGCAGCAGATTGAGTCCCTCGCAGCGGAGTGCATGGCCACAGGTTGGGAGGTCGACTCTCAGTTGCAAGCTATGATCCTCCTTCTGGCCTTGCCAGACAGTTGGAGTCCCATGATCACAGTTCTTGGTGGCTGGCCTTCCGACGAGCTGAAGTACCCGAAGGTTGCTGAGTACGTGCGCAATGAGTGGATGCGACATGGCGGTCGAGAGAATGCAGCGGCATCAAGTTCAGCTTACACGGTTCATCCTCAAAGTGGAGGCCGAGGTGACAAGTGGAAGGGTGCCAAACAAGGCACTAAGAAGGGTGACAAGAAGGGGGAGTGCTTCAACTGTGGCAAGGAGGGCCACTACGCGCGCAATTGTCCCAAGAAGAAAACAGATCGGTCGCAGCGGGGCGGGAAGAAAGATGAGCATGCCCTTATGGCGTACAACTCCACCAACTTGAAGGATCCGGGAGTTGCCGTCATCGACTCCGGATCAGGCCGCCACACGCAATGCAACAGGGCAGCATTTGTCACCTACGGCGCCTCGGAGAGATGCATGACGGTGGCCAATGGAAAAACAGAGGTGGCCGCCGGTGAGGGTAACGTCCGCATTGAGTCAATTGTGGATGGAAAACCTGTCACGAGCACAATCTACGATGTGCTGCATATGCCAAACTTTGGGGCAAACCTGCTCTCCGTCAGCCGTCTTACCGACAAGGGACTTGAGGTGCTCTTCACAAAGAAGGAGGCCATCATCCGCAAAGAGGGCAAAGGTGAGGTGATTGCGCGTGCCACGAGGGAGGACGACTTGTACCTGCTACGTGCAAAGATCCTCAACAGCCGGGTGGGGTCCAACGTCGCCAATCTTGCAACGAAGGATGGAGGAGACCTGGACCTATGGCACCGCCAACTCTGCCAAATTTCTCCATCAACCGTGAAGGAGATGGCTAAGAGGGAAGTGGTGCGGGGTCTCCAAATCAGCGGCCTTGATGGAACCAAGGAGGCCGTGTGTGAGCCATGCATCATTGGCAAATCAACTCGGTAGCCGTTTGTCGCCAAGGGGACGCGTGCATCGGCAAAACTGGCCGTGGTACACACAGATGTGTGTGGAACGCTTGAGAGCTCCATCAGCGGAGCTCGCTACTTCATCACCTTCATCGATGACCACAGCCGGAAACTCTACCTCTACCCAATGAAGCAGAAGAGTGAGGTCCTTGCGTGCATGCAAGAGTTTGTGGCTGATGTGGAGCGGCAAACAGAGTTGAAGGTGAAGGCGTTCCGGAGCGACAACGGCGGTGAATATGCGGGGTGCCTTGGGTGGATGAAGAGCAAGGGGATTGAGTGGCAGAAAACAACTCCATAATCCCCACAACAGAATGGCGTCGCAGAGAGAGAGAATCGCACAATCCTTAACATGGTGCGATCCATGTTGAGCGACGCTGGCCTTACACAACGGTATTGGGCGGAGGCGGCAAGGACAGCAGCGTACATCATGAATCTCATGCGGACCAAGCCGCTGAAGGACAAGGAGAGCAATGCGTGGAAGACACCACAAGAAGTGTGAAGTGGGAGGAAGCCGGCAGTGGGTCACCTCCGTACGTTTGGTTGTGTTGCACATGCAATGGTGCAGGCACATGAGGGACGGAGCAAGCTGGACCCGCGTACCCGCCGGTGTATATTCCTTGTATATGAGAGCGGAAGCAAGGCGTATCGGCTCTTTGACCCAAGGAGGCAGCAGATTGTGCGGAGTCGCGACGTCACGTTCGACGAGAAAAGCCGTTGGACAGATAAGGAGGCAGTTCTCTCCAAGAGGGGGGAGTGGATGCCACTCCTTGAGGGGGAGACGCCGAAGGACGTGAATGAGGGTGACATCCTCGCAGTAGCACCAGCCGGAGATGAGCGCCCGAGGGATGGGCAAATGGCACAATTTGTTCCGGCCAGTTCGGATCAGGAATCCGAAGCACCGGAGATGGACGTGGAGGCGAGGAGTCGACCGATGTCTCCAAGGTCTCCAAGAGAGGGGGAGCAGGTGCTTGGAGAGGATGGCGCCGAAAGGGGACAGCAACAACAACCGCCTCAAGAGCCCCGCACGAGCAGGCGTGTGCGAAGAAGGACAAAAAGATACGATGCCGACAAGGGCATTTGGGCTGGGTTCGTGCAAGAGGAGCCTCAAGGAGGCACTGCACAAGAAGGATGGGGCTGAGTGGAAGGGAGCACTAAAATGTAAGCTCGCCTCCCATGAGGACAAAGTCTCCTCAGTTATAGGTTGAGGATGGACGACTGCCATGGGTGATGCGCAAGGGGGAGATTGTTGGAATGATGCTCCTCACCATGGCAGGAGTGACTCCAAAAGGAATACCAAAAAGACAAGCCTTAGTGGCTTAGTGGTTAATGGTGTCCACTTCTAGAGGCAGGGGTCCGGGTTCAAGTCCCACAAGATGAAATTATGCCCTGCCTCAAGGGAGGTGGAAAATAGATGCCAGGAAGCTAGCTCAACCTCTAGATTTCCTCTTTAGGTTTCTAGAAGGCCAGGTGAGGGTCCAGGCAGGTGGCACACCTTCTAGAAGGGGTGACTTGTCCTACAAGGCATCTAGAGGTGTCTTGGTCTTCTGGACACCTTCCCTCCTACTAGAAGCAAGCTGAGGAATCTAGGAAGGGGCAGAAGCTTCTAGAGGAGGGAAGGGATGCCTTTCCTAGGTGGGAAAAGGACAGCATACCAAGGAGCACTATAGAAGCCATAGAATCTGCTAGGAAGCTCCAAATCTGGCATGCTTTGGTGTTCTGGAAAGCTTAGGTCAGTGGCTATAAAATGCCACTGCTTGTAAGCCTTGATCAAGTGTACATTCCCATTAAATTGAGGCCAAAACGATTGCCTCACTCTCTGACCAAATTTTTCCATCCTTGGAACCAGTTGCCTCCACAGTTCCAGTCTCTCCAAAAATAGTTGGTGGTGTGAAACAGTCACTGCTAGCGACCCTCCAGGGTGCACACTCACCCTCAGGCCAACAGACTCGTGTTATTATAAATAGAAGTAAAAGTCACTTGGATACATTTGTGGTCATGGTCAGTGGCACATGCCAACTTTGTCAAGGCATTGTGCACAATAGCCACACCGAGCCACCAGTATTATACCTTGTTTATACCTGTAAGCTCATGCCTAGTACATGTGCACTGGGATTGCACACTCTGACCATGGTTGACTCGTGTTATAATTCAAAGCCGTTTAAGGTACTTGGTAAACATTGTGGTCATGGTCAGGGGCACATGCCAACTTTGTCAAGGAATTACGCACAATAGCCGTGCCAAGCCACCGGTTTTTACCTTGTTTATACTGGCAAGGTCATGCCTAGTACATCTGAGCTGTGATTGGGTACTCTGACTGTGGCTGACTTGTGTTACGAATCGTAGAAGTTAAAGTCACTTGGTAAACTCTGTTGTCATGGTCAGTGGCACATGCCAACTTTGTCAATGCATTGCGTACAATAGCCGTGCCAAGACACCGGCTTTTTACCCTGTTTATACCTGCAAGGTCATGCATATTAGATGTACACTGTGATTGGATACTCTGACCGTGGCTGACTCGTGTTATGATCAATACAAGTAAAAGTCACTTGGATACATTTGTTGTCATGGTCAGTGGCACATGCCAACTTTGTCAAGGCTTTGCGCACAGTAGCCACACCAAGCCACTAGTATTCTACCTTGATTATATTTACAAGGTTATGCTCAGTATATTTGCATTTTGAGAGGACACTCTGACCAAGGCTGACTCGTGTTATGATTCATAGCCATTTAAGGTACTTGGTAAACTTTCTGGTCATGGTCAGTGGCACATGCCAACTTTGTCAAGGCATTGCGCACAATAGCCGTGCCAAGCCACCGCTTTTTTACCTAGTTTATACCTTCAAGGACATGCCTAGTACATCTGAACCGTGATTGGGCACTCTGACTGTGGCTGACTCGTGTTACGATTCGTAGAAGTTAAAGTCACTTGGTAACTTTGTGGTCATGGTCAGTGGCAGATATCAACTTTGTCAAGGCATTGCGCACAGTAGCCACACCGAGCCACCAGTGTTCTACCTTATTTGCACCTGCAAGATCATACCTAGTACATCTACACTGTGATTGGATACTCTGATCATGGCTGACTCGTGTTATGAGCAAGAGAAGTAAATGTCACTTGGATACAATTGTGGTTATTGCCTGTGGCACATGCCAACTTTGTCACGGCATTGCACACAATAGCCACACCGAGCCACCAGTATTCTACCTTGTTGATACCTGTAAGGTCATGCCCAGGATGTCTGCACTGTGGTTGGACACTCTGACCGTGGCTGACTCGTGTTATGATTCATAGCCATTTAAGGAACTTGGTAAACGTTGTGGTCATGGTCGGTGGCACATGCCAACTTTGTCAAGGCAATGCGCACAATAGCTATGCCAAGCCACCAGGTTTTTACCTTGTTAATACCTGTTAGGACATGCATATTATATGTGCACTGTGATTGGGCACTCTGGCTATGGCTGACTCGTGTTACGATTCGTAGACGTTAAAGTCACTTGGATACATTTGTGGTCATGGTCAGTGGCACATGCCAAATTTGTCAAGGCATTGCGCATAATACCCACACTGAGCCACTAGTATTTTACCTTGTTTGTACCTGCAAGATCATGCCTAGTACACATGCACTGTGATTGGCCACTCTGAGCGTGGCTGACTTGTGTTATGATCAATAGAAGAAAAAGTCGCCTGGATACATTTGTGGTCATGGTCAGTGGCACATGCCATCTCTTTCAAGGCATTGCGCATAATAGCCACACGGAGCCACTAGTATTCTACCTTGTTTATACCTGCAAGGTCATGCCTAGTATATCTGCTCTGTGATTGGACAATCTGACCGTGGCTGACTCGTGTTATGATTCATAGCCGTTTAAGGAACTTGGTAAACTTTGTGGTCATTGTCAGTGGCACATGCCAACTTTGTCAAGGCAATGCGCACAATAGCCGTGCCAAGCCACCAGATTTTTACCTCATGAATACCCGTAAGGTCATGCATATTAGATGTGCACTGTGATTGGGCACTCTGACTATGGCTGACTTGTGTTACGATTCGTAGACGTTAAAGTCACTTGGATACATTTGTGGTCATGGTCAGTGGCATATCCCAACTTTGTCAAGGCATTGCGCACAATAGCCGTGCCAAGCCACCAGATTTTTACCTCATGAATACCCGTAAGGTCATGCATATTAGATGTGCACTGTGATTGGGCACTCTGACTATGGCTGACTTGTGTTACGATTCGTAGACGTTAAAGTCACTTGGATACATTTGTGGTCATGGTCAGTGGCATATCCCAACTTTGTCAAGGCATTGCGCACAATAGCCACACCGAGCCACCAGTATTCTACCTTATTTGTACCTGCAATATCATGCCTAGTACATCTGCACTGTGATTGGACACTCTGACCGTGGCTGACTCGTGTTATGACCAATACAAGTAAAAGTCACTTGGATACGTTTGTGGTCATGGTCAGTGGCACACGCCAACTTTGTCAAGGCATTGTGCACAATAGCCAAATCGAGCCATCAGTATTCTACCTTGTTTATACTTGCAAGGTCATGTACAGTATATCTGTACTGTGATTGGACACTCTGACAGTGGCTAACTCGTGTTATGATTCATAGCCGTTTAAGGTACTTGGAAAGCCTTGTGGTCATGGTCAGTGGCACATGCCAACTTTGCCAAGGCATTGCGCTTAATATCCGTGCCAAGCCACCGGGTTTTTACCTTGTTCATACCTTCAAGGTCATGCATATTAAATGTGCACTGTGATTGGGCACTCTGACCATGGCTGACTCGTGTTACAACTCATAGAAGGTAAAGTCACTTGGTAAAATTTGTGGTCATGGTCGGTGGCACATGCCCACTTTGTCAAGGCATTGCGCACAATAGCCACACCGAGCCACCTGTAGTCTACCTTGTTTGTACCTGCAAGATCATGCCCTGTACATCTGCACTGTGATTGGACACTCTGACCGTGGCTGACGCGTGTTATGATCAATAAAAGTAAAAGTCACTTGGATACATTTGTGGTCATGGTCAGTGGCACATGCCAACTTTGTCCAGGCATTGCACACAATAGCCACACCGATCCACCAGTAATCTACCTTGTTTACACCTGTAAGCTCATGCCCATTTTATTTGCACTGGGATAGGACACTCTGACCGTGGCTGACTCGTGTTATGATTCATAGCCGTTTAAGGTACTTGGTAAACTTTGTAGTCATGGTCAGTGGCACATGCCAACTTTGTCAAGGCATTGCGTACAAAAGCCGTGCCAAGACACCGACTTTTTACCTTGTTTATACCTGCAGGGTCATGCATATCATATGTGCACTGTGATTGGGTACTCTGACCGTGGCTGACTCGTGGTATGATTCGTAGAAGTTAAAGTCACTTGGTAAACTTTGTGGTCATGGTCAGTGGCACATGCCAACTTTGTCAAGGCATTGCGCACAATAGCCACACCGGGCCACCAGTATTCTACCTTGTTTGCACCTGCAAGATCATGCCTAGTACACCTGCACTATGATTGGACACTCTGACCGTGGCTGACTCGTGGTATGATTCGTAGAAGTTAAAGTCACTTGGTAAACTTTGTGGTCATGGTCAGTGGCACATGCCAACTTTGTCAAGGCATTGCGCACAATAGCCACACCGGGCCACCAGTATTCTACCTTGTTTGCACCTGCAAGATCATGCCTAGTACACCTGCACTATGATTGGACACTCTGACCGTGGCTGACTCGTGTTATGATCAATAGAAGTAAAAGTCACTTGGATACATTTGTTATCATGGCGTGTGGCACATGCCAACTTTGTCAAGGTATTGCACACAATAGCCACACCGAGCCACCAGTATTCTACCTTGTTTATACCTGAAAGGTCATGCCCAGTATATCTGCACTGTGATTGGACACTCGGACCGTGGCTGACACGTGTTATGATTCATAGTCGTTTAATGAACTTTGTACACTTTGTGGTCATGGTCAGTGGCACATGTCAACTTTGTCAAGGCATTGCGCACAATAGTCGTGGCAAGACACCGGTTTTTTGCCTTTTTTATACCTGCAAGGTCATGCATATTAGACGTACGCTGTGTTTGGGCACTCTGACCGTGGTTGACTCGTGTTACAATTCGTAGAAGTTAAAGTCACTTGGTAAACTTTGTGGTCATGGTCAGTGGCACATGCCAACTTTGTCAAGGCATTACACACAATAGCCACATTGAGTCACCAGTATTCTACCTTGTTTGCACCTGCAATACCATGCCTGGTACATCTGCATTGAGATTGGACACTCTCAGCGTGGCTGGCTCGTGTTATGATCAATAGAAGTAAAAGTCACTTGGATACATTTGTGGTTATGGTCAGTGGCACATGCCAACTTTGTCAAGGCATTGCGCACAATAGCCACACCAAGCCACTAGTATTGTACCTTTTTTATACCTGCAAGGTCATGCCAAGTATGTCTGCACTGTGATTTGAGACTCTGACCGTGGCTGACTCGTGTTATGATTCATAGCCGTTTAAGGTACTTGCATACATTTGTGGTCATGGCCAGTGGCAAATGCCAACTTTGCCAAGGCATTGTGCAAAATAGCCGTGCCAAGCCACCAGTTTTTTACCTTGTATATACCTGCATTCATGCCTAGTACATCTACACTGTGATTGGGCACTCTGACCGTGGCTGACTCTTGTTACGATTCGAAGAAGTTGAAGTCACTTGGTTAACTTTGTGGTCATGGTCAGTGGCACATGCCAACTTTGTCAAGGCATTGCGCATAATAGCCACACCGAGCCAACAGTATTCTAACTTGTTTGTACCTGCAAGATCATGCCTAGTACATCTGCACTGTGATTGGACACTCTGACTGTGGCTGACTTGTGTTTTGATCAATAGAAGTAAAAGTTGCTTGGACACATTTGTGGTCATGGTCAGTGGCACATGCCAACTTTGTCAAGGCATTGCACACAATAGCCACACGGAGCCACCAGTATTCCACCTTGTTTATACCTGTAAGGTCATGCCCCGTATATCTGCACTGTGATTGGACACGGTGACCGTGGCTGACTCGTCTTATGATTCATAGCCGTATAAGGTACTTGGTAAACTTTGTGGTCATGGTCAGTGGCACATGCCAACTTTGTCAAGGCATTGCGCCCAATAGCCGTGCCAAGTCACCGGTTTTTTACCTTGTTTATACCTGAAAGGTCATGCATATTATATGTGCACTGTGATTGGACACTCTGACCGTGGCTGACTCGTGTTACGATTCGTAGAAGTTAAAGTCACTTGGCAAACTTTGTGGTCATGGTCAGTGGGACAAGCCAGCTTTATCAAGGAATTGCGCACAATAGCCACATCCAGCCACCGGTATTGTACCTTGTTTGCACCTGCAATATCAGGCCTAGCAAATCTGCACTGTTAATGGACACTGTGACCGTGGCTAACTTGTGTTATGATGAATATAAGTATAAGTCACTTGGATACATTTGTGGTCATGGTCAGTGGCACATGCCAACTTTGTCAAGGCATTGCGCTCAATAGCCACACCGAGCCACCAGTATTCTACCTTGTTTGTACATGCAAGGTCATGCCTAGTACATCTGCACTGGGATTGGACACTCTGACCGTGGTTGACCCGTGTTATGATCAATAGAAGTAAAAGTCACTTGGATACATTTGTGGTCATGGTCAGTGGTAATTGCAAACTTTGTCAAGGCATTGCGCACAATAGCCACATCAAGCCACCATTATTCTACCTTGTTTATACCTACAAGGTCATGCCCAGTATATCTGCAATGTGATTGGACACTCAGAGCGTGGCTGACTCGTGTTATGATTCATAGTCGTGTAATGTACTTTGTAAACTTTGTGGTCATGGTCAGTTGCACATGTCAACTTTTTCAAGACATTGCGCACAATAGTCGTGCCAAGACACCGGTGTTTTGCCTTTATATACCTGCAAGGTCATGCATATTAGATGTACGCTGTGTTTGGGCACTCTGACCGTGGTTGACTCATGTTACGATTCGTAGAAGTTAAAGTCACTTGGTAAACTTTGTGGTCATGGCTAGTGGCACATGCCAGCTTTGTCAAGGCATTGCGCACAATAGCCACACCGAGTCACCAGTATTCTACCTTGTTTGCACCTTCAAGATTATGCCTAGTACATCTGCACTGAGATTGGACACTCTGACCGTGGCTGCCTCCTTTTACGATAAAAAGAAGTAAAAGTCACTTGGATACATTAGTGGTTATGGTCAGTGCCACATGCCAACTTTGTCAAGGCATTGCGCACAATAGCCACACCGAGCCTCCAGTATTCTACCTTTTTTATACTTGCAAGGTCATGCCAAGTATGTCTGCACTGTGATTGGACACTCTGACCGTGGCTGACTCGTGTTATGATTCATAGCCGTTTAAGGTACTTGGATACATTTGTGGTCATGGCCAGTGGCACATGCCAACTTTGCCAAGGCATTGTGCAAAATAGCCGTGCCAAGCCACCAGTTTTTTACCTTGTATATACCTGCATTCATGCCTAGTACATCTGCACTGTTATTGGGTACTCTGACCGTGGCTGACTCTTGTTACGAATCGAAGAAGTTAAAGTCACTTGGTGAACTTTGTGGTCATGGTCAGTGGCACATGCCAACTTTGTCAAGGCATTGCGCATAATAGCCACACCGAGCCACCAGTATTCTCCCTTATTTGTACCTGCAAAATCATGCCTAGTACATCTGCACTATGATTGGACACTCTCACCGTGGCTGACTCGTGTTATGATCAATAGAAGTAAAAGTCACTTGGATACATTTGTGGTCATGGTCAGTGGTACATGCCAACTTTGTCAAGGCATTGCGCACAATAGCCACACCGAGCCACCGGTATTCTACCTTGTTTATACCTGCAAGGTCATGCCCATTATATTTGCAATGTGATTGGACACTCTGACCGTTGCTGACTCGTGTCATGATTCATAGCCGTTTAAGGCACTTGGTAAACTTTGTGGTCATGGTCAGTGGCACATGCCAACTTTGTCAAGGCATTGCACACAATAGCCGTACAAGGCCACCGGTTTTTTACCTTGTTTATACCTGCAAGGTCATGCATATTAGATGTGCACTGTGATTGGGCACTCTCACCGTGGCTGACTTGAGTTACGATTCGTAGGAGTTAATGTCACTTGGTAAACTTTGTGGTCATGATCAGTGGCACATGCCAACTTTGTCAAGGCATTGCACACAATAGCCACACTGAGCCACCAGTATTCTACCTTGTTTTGTACCTGCAAGATCATGCTTAGTACATCTGCACAGTGATTGGACACTCTGACCGTGGCAGACTTGTGTTATGATGAATAGAAGTAAAAGTGATTTGGATACATTTGTGGTTTTGGTCAGTGGCACATGGCCACTTTGTCAAGGCATTGCGCATAATACCTACACCAAGCCACCAGTATTCTACCTTGTTTATACCTGCAAGGTCATGCCTAGTGCATCTGAACTGTGATTTGACACTCTGACCGTGGTTGAATCGTGCTATGATTCATAGCCGTTTAATATACTTGGTAAACTTTGTGGTCATGTTCAGTAGCACATGCCAACGTTGTCAAGGCATTGCGCACAATAGCAGTGCCAAGTCACCGGTTTTTTTCCCTTGTTTATACATGCAAAGTAATTCATTTTATATGTACATTGTGATTGTGCACTCTGACCGTGCCTGAGTCGTGTTACGATTCGTAGAAGTTAAAGTAACTTGGTAAACTTTATGGTCATGATCAGTGGCACATGCCACCTTTGTCAAGGCATTGCGCACAGTAGCCACACCGAGCCACCAGTATTCTACCTTGTTTGAACGAGCAAGATCATGCCTAGTACATCTGTACTATGATTGGACACTCTGACTGTGGCTGACTCATGTTATGATAAATTGAAGTAAAAGTCACTTGGATATATTTGTGGTCATGGTCAGTGGCACATGCCAGCTTTGTCAAGGCATTGCGCACAATAGCCACACCAAGCTACCAGTACTTTACCTTGTTTATACCTGCAAGGTCATGCTTTATTATATCTGCACTGTGATTGGACACGCTGACCGTTGCTGACTCGTGTTAGGATTCATAGCCATTTTATGTACCTGGTAAACTTTGTGGTCATGGTCAATGGCAAATACCAACTTTATCAAGGCATTGCACACAATAACCGTGCCAAGCCACCGGGTTTTTACCTTGTTTATACCTGCAAGGTCGTGCATATTAGATGTGCGCTATGATTGAACACTCTGACCGTGGCTGACTCTTGTTACGATTCGTAGAAGTTAAAGTCACTTGGATACATTTGTGGTCATGGTCAGTGGCACATGCCAACTTTGTCAAGGCATTGCGCACAGTTGTCGTGCCACGCCACCGGTTTTTTACCTTGTTTATACCTGGAAGGTCATGCCTAGTACATATAAACTGTGATTGGGCACTCTGACTGTGGCTGACTCGTGTTACGATTCGTAAAAGTGAAAGTCACTTGGTACATGTTGTGGTCATGGACAGTGGCACATGCCACCTTTGTCAAGACATTGCGCACAATAGCCGTACAAAGACACCGGTTATTTACCCTTTTTATACCTCCAAGGACATGCATATTAGACGTGCACTGTGATTGGGTACTCTGACCGTGGCTGACTTGTGTTTTGATTCGTAGAAGTTGGCATATGCCACTGACCATGACCACAAATGTATCCAAGTGACTTTAACTTCTATGAATCATAACACAAGTCAGCCACGGTCAGATTGTCCAATCACAGTGCAGATGTGCTGTTAATGGAGTTTCTTTCATCCACCGGAGGACGGGGAAGGAGGAGCTGGGGCCCGGATTCAAAAAGGAGGAAAGGGGGAGAGGTCCATGAATCATCCGACGACCGCTCGACCAATGAAAGAAAATTGCGCGAAGGGACAGTTCGAATACAGGAGGCGACGGGGGAGGACATTGCCGCGGACGACGTGACCCGACCAGACCTGCCAAGAGGAAAGAAAGGCGGCCCGAGGCTGGCTTGATGGCAACGGAGCCGCACCCAAACCTCGAGGAGAGGAGCGGTATTCGAGGCGCCTTATCCAAAGGCGTTTTGACGTGCAAGCCGCGGAAAGGGGCTAGCCACCGGGATGGGATTTTGGGAGAGCGGTGCGGGGGGAGATAGGGGGAGGAGGACGAGAAGATGATGGCTGCTGACGAGACCCAGCTGCTCATGCGAATGCTATTGATCCTGAGCTGCAAAGACACTGAACCTCATAGCTGAAGACCGACGCTGGGCGCCTCTGCTCCCAACTCGCAAGGAGGTGTTCGCCACCGGCGAGCGATGCTGCCGACTCCTCGCTCGACCCGAGTGGGGGAGGCCAGCCTGGCAGCCATCAGCCAGACCGACATATTGCTGCCCCTTAGTCAAACCAGACCGTTGAGCGGGACCCGTGTCCCGTCTCGCGACAAGCTACAATAGGAAAGCTAGTCAGGACGGTGTGTGTGTGTGTGTGTTAAGGTGTGTAACCATCCCCGGATGGGAAGGCCGCTTCCCGAGGAGCACGTCACGGAGCCATCATGGCCTGGTCCTGAGTTCCCACGGGAGAACCAACCACCCAGCTCCAGGCGCGGTCCCTGAGACTCCCCTGTGACCTTCAACGCCATCTCCAGCTGCTGGAATGTACGCCATTGGCTTGGCACGCTGACGGTTATGGGAGTGATGCAATGGTCGCATCACCCTGCCGGTGGAGCCGTGGAGCAGTTCTCGCAACCGTTGTTGCAGAGATTTCCTCGCGAAGATGAGCCCCGCCGCGTGGAGAGCTGGCAAGAGGTGGCGCGTGATGTCGGGCGGCGTGCTGCAGAGGCAGCTGAAGAACGGGCGGAGGCGTTCCGAGCCTACCGTCGGTACCAGCAATAGTTGTTCTGCATACGGGAGGAGGATCCCGCACGTGACCATCTCCGTGCAGGTCGGCGTGCCAACTGTCCACTGGAGTTGCACCGTGCTCCACGGGTGAACGACCAAGGCAGTGTAAACCGCACAGTGCTTGTGCAAGGACCAGCTCCGGCCGAGGATCCGGCAATGCAGGAGGCCTATTGTTTGTGTATTTTGCTGGGTGACATATAGAGTAGCGTGTGTGTATATGAGTAGAGCAGATCTGCTGACCATCTGCATCTTTGATGAAGCGTGTGCAGAAGCATGAGTGGGTGCGGTGCATGTGCAGGAGGTGCTGCCCTCAAATGCAGTTGCACCCGACGCGGAGCCCAGAGCGCCAGCACCACCCGGCAGCGGCAATGGAGGAACAGTGGGAGGAGCGACGGAAGAAGAAACGAAAGGGACCACGGGAAGCTAGACTAGGGGAGAAAAAGCCACAAAAAGAGGCGAAGAAACAAGGGGATGAAGGGAGCCTCCATCGATGCAAGAAGAGGACCAGAGTTTGCTCAATGCCCCTCCTTCGAGATGGGAGCCACTTCCCCCTGATAACAGATCTCTGTGGCCAACCAGTTCTCGGCTGGAAGCGCCAACAGAGTGAAGACAACAGATACCCATGCAAGGGGAAGAGGACCCTTGACAAAGTTGGCATGTGCCACTGACCATGACCACAAAGTTTACCAAGTACCTTCAACGGCTATGAATCGTAACACGAGTCAGCCACAATCAGAGTGTCCAATCACAGTGCACATATACTGGACATGACCTTGCAGGTATAAACAAGGTAAAATACTGGTGGCCCAGTGTGGCTATTGTGCACAATGCTTTGACAAAGTTGGCATGTGCCACTGACCATGACCACAAATGTATCCAAGTGACTTTTACTTATCTTGATCATAACACGAGTCAGCCACAGTCAGAGTGTCCAATCACAGTGCAGATGTACTAGGCATGATCTTGCAGGTACAAACAAGGTAGAATACTGTTGGCTCGGTGTGGCTATTGTGCGCAAGGCCTTGACAAAGTTGGCATGTGCCACTGACCATGACCACAAAGTTTACCAAGTACCTTAAACGGCTATGAATCATAACACAAGTCAGCCACAGGCAGAGTGTCCAATCACACTGCAGATATACTGGGCATGACCTCACAGGTATAAACAAGGTAGAATACTGGTGGCTCGGTGTGGCTATTGTGCGCAATGCATTGACAAAGTTGGCATGTGCCACTGACCATGACCACAAATGTATCCAAGTGAATTTTACTTCTATTGATCATAACACGAGTCAACCACAGTCAGAGTGTCCAATCACAGTGCAGATATACTGGACATGACCTTACAGGTATAAACAAGGTAAAATACTGGTGGCTCGGTGTGGCTATTGTGCGCAATGCATTGACAAAGTTGGCATGTGCCACTGACCATGACCACAAATGTATCCAAGTGAATTTTACTTCTATTGATCATAACACGAGTCAACCACAGTCAGAGTGTCCAATCGCAGTGCAGACATAATGGGCATGACCTTGCACGAATAAAAAATGTAGAATACAGGTGGCTAGGTGTGGCTATTGTGCGCAATGCCTTGACAAAGTTGGCATGTGCCACTGACCATAACCACAAATGTATCCAAGTGACTTTTACTTCTATTGATCATAACACGAGTCAGCCACGGTCAGTGTGTCCAACCACAGTGCAGATGTACTAGGCCTGATCTTGCAGGTACAATCAAGGTAGAATATTGGTGGCCCGGTGTGGCTATTTTGCGAAATGCCTTGACAAAGTTGGCATGTGCCACTGACCATGACTACAAAGTTTACCAAGTACCTTAAACGGCTATAAATCACAACACGAGTCAGCCACGGTCAGAGTGTCCAAACACAGTGCAGATACACTGGGCGTGACCTTGCAGGTCTAGACAAGGTATAATACTGGTGGCTCAGTGTGGCTACCGTGCACAATGCCTTGAAAAAGTTGGCATATGCCACTGACCATGACCACAAATGCATCCAAGTGACTTTTACTTCTATTGATCATAGCATGAGTCAGCCATGGTCAGAGTGTCCAATCACAGTGCAGATGTACTATGCATGATCTTGCAGGTGTAAAGATGGTAGAATACTGGTGGCCCGGTGTGGCTATTGTGCGCAATGCCTTGACAAAGTTGGCATGTGCCACTGACCATGACCACAATGTTTGCCAAATGACTCTAACTTCTACGAATCATAACAGGAGTCAGCCACAGTCAGAGTGTCCAATCACAGTGCAGATATACTGGGCATGACCATGCAGGTATATACATGGTAGAATGCTGGTGGTTCGGTGTGGCTACTATGCACAATGCCTTGACAAAGTTGGCATTTGCCACTGACCATGACCACAAATGTATCCACGTAACTTTTACTTCTATTGATCATAACACGAGTCAGCCATGGTCAGAGTGTCCGATCACAGTGCAGATATACTAGAAATGATATTGCAGGTACAAACAAGGTAGAATACTGGTGGCTTGGTGTGGCTATTGTGCGCAATGTGTTGCAAAGTTGGCATGTGCCACTGACCATGACCACAAATCTTACCAAGTGACTTTAACTTCTACGAATCATAACACGAGTCAGCCACGGTCTGAGTACCCAGTCACAGTGCAAATCTAATATGCATGACATCGCAGGTATAAACAGGGTAAAAACTCGTTGGCTTGGCATGGCTATTGTGCGCAATGCCTTGACAAAGTTGGCATGTGCCACTGACCATGACCACAAAGCTCACCAAGTACATTAAACGGCTATGAATCATAACACGTGTCAGCCATGGCAAGAGTGTCCAACCACAGTACAGATATACTGGGGATGACCTTCCAGGTATAAACAAGGTAGAATACTGGTGGTTCGGTGTGGCTATTGTGTGCAATGCCTTGACAAATTTGCCATGTACCACTGACCATGACCACAGATGTATCCAAGTGAATTTTACTTCTATCGATCATAACATGAGTCTGCCATAGTCAGAGTGTCCAATCACAGTGCAAATGTACTAGGCATGACCTTGCAGGTACAAAAAAGGTATAATACGGGTGCCTCTCTGTGGTTATTGTGCGTAATGCCTTGACAAAGTTGGCATGTGCCACTGACCATGACCACAAAGTTCACCAAGTGGCTTTAACTTCTACGAGTCGTAACACGAGTCAGCCATGGTCAGAGTGCCCAGTCATAGTTCAGATATACTAGGCATGACCATGTAGGTATAACAAGGGTAAAAAACCAGTGTCTTGGCACGGCTATTGTGCGCAATGGCTCGACAATGTTGGCATGTGCCACTGACCATGACCACAAAGTTTACCAAGTACCTAAAACGGCTATGAATCATAACACGTATCAGCCACGGTCAGAGTATCCAATCACAGTGCAGATATACTGGGCATGACCTTGCAGGTATAAGCAAGGTTGAATACTCGTGGCTTGGTGTGGCTATTGTGCGCACTGCCTTGACAAAGTTGGCATGTGCCACTGACAATGACCTCAAATGTATCCAAGTGACTTTTACTTCTATTAATCATAACACGAGTCAGCCACGGTCAGAGTGTCCAATCAGAGTGCAGATGTACTATGCGTGATCTTACAGGTTCAAACAAGGTATAATACTGGTTGCTCGGTGTGGCTATTGTGCGCAATTCCATGACAAAGCTGGCATGTTCCACTGACCATGACCACAAATGTATCCAAGTGACTTTTACTTCTATTGATAAAAACACGAGTCAGTCACGGTCAGAGTGACCAATCACAGTGCAGATGTACTAGGCATGATCTTCCAGGTGCAAACAAGATATAATAGTGGTGGCTCGGTGTGGCTGTTATGCGCAATGCCTTGACAAAGTTGGCATGTGCCACTGACCATGACCAAAAATGTATCCAAGTGACTTTTACTTCTATTGATTATAACACAAGTCAGCCACGGTCCGAGTGTCCAATGACAGTGCACATGTACTGGGCATGATCTTGTACTTATAAGCAAGGTAGAATACTGGTGGCTCAGTGTGGCTATTGTGCGCAATGCCTTGACAAAATTGGAAGGTGCCACAGACCATGACCACAAATGTATCCGGGTGACTTTTACTTCTATTGAGCATAACACGAGTCAGCCACGGTCAGATTGTCCAATCACAGTGCAGATGTACTAGGCATGATCTTGCAGGTTCAAGCAAGGTAGAATACAGGTGGCTCGGTGTGGCTACTGTGTGTAATGCCTTATCAAAATTGGCATGTGCCACTGACCATGACCACAAAGTTTACCAGGTGACGTTAACTTCTACGAATCGTAACATGAGTCGGCCACGGTCAAAGTTCCCAATCACAGTGCACATCTAATATGCATGGCCTTGCAGGTATAAACAAGGTAAAAACCCGGTGGCTTGGCACGGCTATTGTGCGCAATGCCTTGACAAAGTTGGCATGTGCCACTGACCATGACCACAATGTTTACCAAGTACCTTAAACGGCTATGAATCATAACACATGTCAGCCACTGTCAGAGTGTCCAATCACAGTACAGATATACCACGCATGATCTTGTAGGTCAAAACAAGGTACAATCTTGGTGGCTCAGTGTGGCTATTGTCGCAATGCCTTGACAAAGTTGGCATGTGCCACTTACCATGACCACAAAGTTTACCAACTGACTTTAACTTCTACGAATCATAACACGAGTCAGACACGGTCAGAGTGTCCAATCACAGTGTAGATGGAATAGGCATGATTTTACAGGTTCAGACAAGGTCAAATGCTGGTGGCTCAGTGTGGCTATTGTGCGCAATGCCTTGACAAAGATTGGATGTGCCACTGACCACGACCACAAAGTTTACCAAGTGACACTAACTTCTACGAATCATAACACGAGTCAGCCACGGTCAGAGTTTCCAATCACAGTGCAGATATACTGGATAGAACCATGCACGTATATACAGGGTAGAATATTGGTAAATCGGTGTGGCTATTATGCGTAATGCCTTGACAAAGTTGGCATGTGCTACTGACCATGACCACAAATGTATCCACATAACTTTTACTTATATTGATCATAACATGAGTCAGCCACAGTCAGAGTGTCCGACCACAGTGGAGATATACTAGACATGATCTTGCAGGTACAAACAAGGTAGAATACTGGTGGCTTGGTGTGGCTATTGTGCGCAATGTCTTGACAAAGTTGGCATGTGCCACTGACCATGACCACAAATGTATCCACATAACTTTTACTTATATTGATCATAACATGAGTCAGCCACAGTCAGAGTGTCCGACCACAGTGGAGATATACTAGACATGATCTTGCAGGTACAAACAAGGTAGAATACTGGTGGCTTGGTGTGGCTATTGTGCGCAATGTCTTGACAAAGTTGGCATGTGCCATTGACCATGACCACAAAGCTTACCAAGTGACTTTAACTTCTACGAATCATAACACGAGTCAGCCACGGTCAGAGTACCCAATCACAGTGCAAATCTAATATGCATGACATTGCAGGTATAAACAGGGTAAATAACCGTTGGCTTGGCACGGCTATTGTGCGCAATGCCTTGACAAAGTTGGCATGTGCCACTGACCATGACCACAAAGCTTACCAAGTACATTAAACGGCTATGAGTCATAACACGGGTCAGCCATGGTAAGAGTGTCCAATCACAGTACAGATATACGAGGATGTCCTTCCAGGTATAAACAAGGTAGAATACTGGTGGCTCGGTTTGGCTATTGTGCGCAATGCATTGACAAAGTTGGCATGTGCCACTGACCATGACCACAAATGTATCCAAGTGAATTTTACTTTTATTGATCATAACATGAGTCAGCCACGATCTGAATGTCCAATAACAGTGCAGATATACTGGGCATGACCTTGCAGGTATAAACAAGGGAGAATACTGGTGGCTCGGTGTGGCTATTGTGCACAATGCCTTGACAAAGTTGGCACGTGCCACTGACCATGACCACAAAGTTTACCAAGTGACTTTAACTTCTATGAATCATAACACGAGTCTGCCACGGTCAGAGTGTCCAATCACAGTGCAAATGTATTAGGCATGATCTTGGAGGTTCAAACAAGTTAGACTACTGGTGGCTCGATGTGGCTATTGTGCGCAATGCCTTGGCAAAGGTGGCATGTGCCACTGATCATGACCACAGATGTATCCAAGTGACTTCTACTTCTATTGATCAAATTACAAGTCAGCCACGGTTAGAGGGTCCAATCAAGGTGCATATATACTATGCATGATCGTGCAGATATAAACAAGGTAAAAAACCGGTGGCTTGGCACAGCTCTTGTGCGCAATGCCTTGATAAAGTTGGCATGTGCCACTGACCATGACCACAAAGTTTATCAAGTACCTTAAACGGCTATGAATCACAACACGGTCAGAGTGTCCAATCAAAATGCACATATACTGGGCATGCCCTTGCATGTATAAAGAAGGTAGAATATTGGTGGCTCGGCGTGGCTAGTGTGCGCAATGCCTTGACAAAGTTGGCATGTGCCACTGACCATGACCACAAATATATCCAAGTGACTTTTACTTCTATTGATCATACAACGAGTCAGCCACGGTCAGAGTGTCCAATCACAATACAAATATACTACGCATGATCTTGCAGGTGCAAACAAGGTAGAATACTGGTGGCTCGGTGTGGCTATTGTGCGCAATGCCTTGACAAAGTTGGCATGTGCCACTGGCCATGACCACAAAGTTTACCAAGTGACTTTAACTTCTATGAATCATAACACGAGTCTGCCACGGTTAGAGTGTCCAATCACAGTGACGATGTACTAGCCATGATCTTGCAGGTGCAAACAAGGTAGAATACTGGTGGCACGGTGTGGCTATTGTGCGCAATTCCTTGACAAAGTTTGCATGTGCCACTGACCATGACCACTAATGTATCCAAGTGACTTTTACTTATATTGATCATAACACAAGTCAGCCACGGTCAGAGTATCCAATCACAGTGCAGATGTACTAGGCATGATCTTGCAGGTGCAAACAAGGTAGAATACTGGTGGCTCGGTGTTGCTAACTTCCGCAATGCCTTTACAATGTTGGCATGTGCCACTGACCATGACCACAAAGTTTACCAGGTGACTATAACTTCTACGGATCGTAACACGAGTCAGCCATGGTCAGAGTGCCCAATCACAGTTCAGATGTACTACGTATCACCTGCAGGTATGAACAAGGTAAAAAACCGGTGGCTTGGCAAGGCTTTTGTGCGCAATGCCTTGACAAAGTTGGCATGTGCCACTGAACATGACCACAAAGTCTACCAAGTACATTAAACGGCTATGAATAATAACACGGGTCAGCTACATTCAGAGTGTCCAATCACTGTGCAGATATTATGGGCATGACCTTGCAGGTTTAAACAAGGTAGAATACTGGTGGCTTGGTGTGGCTGTTGTGCGCAATGCCTTGACAAAGTTGGCATGTGCCACGGACCATGACCATAAAAGTTTTTAAGGAACTTTTTTGTATATTGATCGTAACACGAGTCAGCCACAATCAGAGTGTTTAATCAAAGTGCAGATGTACTCGGAATGATCTTGCAGGTACAAACAAGGTAAAACACAGGTGGCTCGGTGTGGGTATTGTGTGCAATGCCTTGACAAAGTTTGCGTGTGCCACTGACCATGACCACAATCTTTACGAAGTGAATTTAACTTCTACGAATCGTAACACGAGTTAGTCACAGTCAGAGTGCCCAATCACAGTTCAGATGAACTAGGCATGACCTTGCAGGTACAAACAAGGAAAAAAACCGGTGGCTTGGTACGGCTATTGTGCACAATGCCTTGACAAAGGTGGCATGTGCCACTGACCATGACCACAAAGTTTACCAAGTAGCTTAAACGGTTTTGAATCATAACATGAGTCAGCAACGGTCAGAGTGTCCAATGACAGTGCGGATATACTGGGCATGACCTTCCAGGTATAAACAGGGCAAAAAACTGGTGGCATGGCATGGCTGTTGTGCGCAATGCCTTGACAAAGTTGGCATGTGCCACTGACCATGACCACAACGTTTACCAAGTACCTTAAACGGCTATGAAACATAACATGAGTCAGCCACGACCAGAGTGTCCAATAACAGTGCAGATTTACTAGGTATGATCTTGCAGGTGCAAACAAGGTTCAGTACAGGTGGCTCGGTGTGGCTATTGTGCGCAATGCATTGACAGAGTTGGCATGTGCCACTGACCATGACCACAAAGTTTACCAAGTACCTTAAACGACTATGAATCACAACACGAGTCAGCCACGGTCAGAGTGTCCATTCACAGTGCATATGTAATAGGCATGATCTTGCAGGTTCAAACAAGGTAGAATACTGGTGGCTCGGTGTGGCTATTGTGCGCAATGCCTTGACAAAGTTGGCATGTGCCACTGACCATGACCACAATGTTTACCAAGTGACATTAACTTATACGAATCGTAACACGAGTCACCCACGGTCAGAGTGTCCAATCACAATTCAAATGTACTAGGCATGACCTTGCAGGTTTAAAAAATGTAGAATAATGGTGGCTTGGCATGGCTATTGTGCGTATTGCCTTGACAAATTTGGCATGTGCCACTGACCATGACCACAAAGTTTACCAAGTACCTTAAACGGCTATGAATCATAACACGAGTCAGCCACGGTTAGAGTGTCGAGTCACAGTGCACATCTAATATGCATGACCTTGCAGATATAAACAAGGTGGAAAACCGGTGCCTTGGCAAGGCTATTGTGCACAATGCCTTGACAAAGTTGGCGTGTGCCACTGACCATGACCACAAAGTTTACCAAGTACCTTAAACGGCTATAAATCATGACACAAGTCAGCCACGGTCAGAGTGTCCAATCATAGTGCAGATATACTGGGCATGACCTTGCAGGTACAACCAAGGTAGAATACTGGTGGCTCGGTGTGGCTATTGTGCGCAATGCCTTGACAAAGGTGGCATGTGCCACTGACCATGACCACAAAGCTTACCAAGTACCTTTAACTTATACAATTTGTAACATTGATTCAGCCATGGTCAGAGTGTCCAATCACAGTTCAGATGTACTAGGCATGACCTTACATGTTTAAAAAAGGTAGAATAATGGTGGCTTGGCACGACTATTGTGCGCAATGCCTTCATAAAGTTGGCATGTGCCACTGATCATGACCACAAAGTTTATCAAGTACCTTAAACGGCTATGAATCATAACAAGAGTCAGCCTCAGTCAGAGTGTCCAATCACAGCGCACATGTAATACGCATGACCTTGCAGGTACAAACAAGGTAAAAAACCGGTGGCTTGGCACAGCTATTGTGCGCAATGCCTTGACACAGTTGGCATGTGCCACTGACTATGACCACAAAGTTTACCAAGTACCTTAAACGGCTATGAATCATAACACGAGTCAGCCACGGTCAGAGTGTCCAGTCACATTGTAGAAATACTGGACATGACCTTACAGGTATAAACAAGGTAGAACACTGGTGAAGGTGAGGCTATTACGCACCATGCCTTGACAAAGTTGGCATGTGCCACTGACCATGACCACAAATGTATCCAAGTGAATTTTACTTCTATTGATCATAACACGAGTCAGCCACCGTCTGAGTGTCCAATCACATTGCAGATGTACTAGGCATGACCTTTCAGGTGCAAACAAGGTAGAATACTGGAGGCTCTGTGTGGCTATTGTGCACAATGCCTTGACAAAGTTGGCATGTGCCACTGACCATGACCACAAATGTATCCAAGAACCTTTACTTATATTGATCATAACATGAGTCAGCCACGGTCAAAGTGTCCTATCACAGTGCAGATGTACTAGGCATGATCTTGCAGGTGCAAACAAGGTAGAATACTGCTGGTTTGGTGTGGCTATTGTGCACAATGCATTGACAAAGTTGGCATGTTTCACTGACCATGACCACAAATTTTACCAAGTACCTGAAACGGATACAAATCACAACACGAGTCAGCCACGGTCAGGTTGTCCCATCACAGTGCAGATATACTGGGCATCTTGCAGGTACAAACAAGGAAGGATACTGCTGGCTCGGTGTGGCTATTGTGCACAATGCCTGGACAAAGTTGACATGTGCCACTGACCATGACCACAAATGTATCCAAGTGACCTTTACTTTTATTGATCATAATACGAGTCAGCCACGGTCGGAGTGTCCAATCACGTTGCAGATGTACTAGGCATGATCTTGCAGGTGCAAAAAAGGTAGAATACTGGTGGTTCGGTGTGGTTATTGTGCGCAATGCCTTGACAAAGTTGGCATGTTCCACTGACCATGACCACAATGTTTACCAAGTGACTTTAACTTCTACGAATCCTAACACGAGTCAGCCACAGTCAGAGTACCCAATCACAGTGTAGATGTACTAGGCATGACCTTACAGGTATAAACAATGTGAAAACCGGTGGCTTGGCACGGCTATTGTGCGCAATGCCTTGACAAAGTTGGCATGTGCCAGTGACCATGACCACAAAGTTTACCAGGTACCTGAAACGAGTATGAATCATAACACGAGTCAGCCACGGTCAGAATGTCCAATCACAGTACAGATATATTGCGCATGGGCTTGCAGGTAAAAACAAGGTAGAATACTGGTGGCTCGGTGTGGCTATTGTGCGCAATGCCTTGACAAAGTTGGCATGTACCACTGACCATGACCAAAAATGTATCCAAGTGACTCTTACTTCTATTGATCATAACACGAGTCAACCACTGTCAGAGTGCCCAATCATAGTGCAGATGATATAGGCATGACCTTGCAGGAATACACAAGGTAGAATACTTGTGGCTTGGTGTGGCTATTGTACGCAATTCCTTGAGAAAGTTGGCATGTGCCACTGACCATGACCACAAATGTATCCAAGTGACTTTTACTTATATTGATCATAACACAAGTCAGCCACGGTAAGAGTGTCCAATCCCAGTGCAGAGGTACTGGGCATGATCTTGCAGGTACAAACGAGGTAGAATTCTGGTAGCTCGGTGTGGCTATTGTGCGCAATGCCTTGACAAAGTTGGCATGTGCCACTGACCATGACCACAAATGTTTACCAAGTGACTATAACTTCTACAAATCGTAATATGAGTCAGTCATGGTCAGAGTGTCCAATCACAGTGCAGATATACTGGGCATGACCTTGTAGGTAGAAACAAGGTAGAATAGTGGTGGCTCAGTGTGGCTATTGTGCCCAATGCCTTTACAGAGTTGGCATGTACCACTGACCATGACCACAAATGTATCCACAATCACTTTAACTGACAATGACTTTAACTTCTACGAATCGTAACACTTGTCAGCCACAATCACAGTGCCCAATCACAGTGCAGATATACTTGGCATGACCTTGCAAATACAAACAAGGTAGAATACTGGTAGCTCAGTGTGGCTATTGTGCGTAATGCATTGACAAAGTTGGCATGTGCCACTGACCATGACCACAAATGTATCCAAGTGACTTTTACTTCAATTGATCATAACACAAGTCAGCCACAGTCAGAGTGTCAAATCACAGTACAGATGTACTATTCATGATCTTGCAGGTGCATACAAGGTATAATAGTGGTGGCTCGGTGTGGCTATTCTGCGCAATGCCGTGAAAAGGTTGGCATGTGCCACTGACCATGACCACTGATTTTACCAAGTGACATTAACTTCTACGAATTGTAACACGAGTCAGCCACAGTCCGAGTGCCCAATCATAGTTCAGATCTACTAGGCCTAACCTTGCAGGTATAAAAAAGGTAAGAAACCGGTGGCTTTGTGTGGCTATTGTGTGCAATGCCTTGACAAATTTGGCATGTACCACTGACCATGACCAAAAATGTATCCAAGTGACTCTTAATTCTATTGATGATAACACGATTCAGCCGCGATCAGAGTGTCCAATCACAGTGCATATGTACTAGGCATGACCTTGCAGGTATAAACAATGTAGAATACTGGTGGCTCGGTGTGGCTTTTGTGCGCAATGCCTTGACAAAGTTGGCATGTGCCACTGACCATGACCACCAATGTATCCAAGTGACTTTTACTTCTATTGATCATAACACAAGCCAGCCATGGTCAGAGTGTCCAATCACAGTGTAGATATACTGGGCATGACCTTGCAGGCACAAACAAGGTAGAATACTGGTAGCTCGGTGTTGCTATTGTGCGCAATGCCTTGACAAAGTTGGCATGTGCCACTGACCATGACCACAAATGTTTACCAAGTGACTGTAACTTATACGAATCGTAACACGAGTCAGCCATGGTCAGAGTGTCCAACCACAGTGCAGATATACTGGGCATGACATTGCAGGTACAAACAAGGTAGAATACTAGTGGCTCGGTGTGGCTATTGTGCGCAATGCCTTGACAAAGTTAGCATGTGCTACTGACCATGGCCACAAATGTATCTAAGTGACTTTTACTTCTATTGATCATAACACGAGTCAGCCACGGTCTGAGTGTCCAATCACAGTGCAGATGTACTAGGCATGATCTTGCAGGTGCAAACAAGGTAGAGTATTGCTGGCTCGGTGTGGCTATAGTGCGCAATGCCTTGACAAAGTTCCCATGTGCCACTGACCATGACCACAAAGTTTACCAAGTGACTTTAACTTCTACGAATCATAACACGAGTCAGCCATGGTCAGAGTACCCAATCACAGTGCACATATAATATGCATGATCTTGCAGGTATAAACAGGGTAAAAACCTTGTGGCTTGGCACAGCTATTGTACGTAATGCCTTGACAAAGTTGGCATGTGCCACTGACCATGACCACAAAATTTACCAAGTACATTAAACGGCTATGAATCATAACACGAGTCAGCCACGGTCAGAGTGTCCAATCACAATGTAGATATACTAAGCATGACCTTTCAGGTATAAACAAGGTAGAATACTGGTAGCTCGGTGTGGCTATTGTGCGCAATGCCTTGACAAAGGTGGCATGTGCCACTGACCATGACCACAATTGAATCCAATTGACTTTTACT
>SZWC01000702.1:65152-72652 GCA_023375785.1 Penium margaritaceum | reverse complement strand
CATCGTGGAGACCAAGGTGATCCCCGCGGTGACAGATTCGGCAGACTCGCAAGAACGTACCGTCAACCTGGCCAAAGGAGGGGGAGCTGATCTGGAGCTATGGCACCGACGACTGGGGCATTCCTCGTCCGCAGTCGTGAAGGAGATGGCAAAGCGCGAGCTGGTACGCGGCATCGTCATCGACGGTGCGGAAGAGGCGATGGATGCAGCAGTACACAAACAGTGCGAGCCTTGCATTTAGGGTCTGGTGCAAACCGTTGAATGAGAACAAGAATCGCACCTCTGACCTGCTAGAGGTCGTGCACAGCGACGTGTGTGGACCAATCAAGACAGCGTCAAATGGCGACGCGTGTTACTTCGTTACCTTCATTGATGACAACAGCAAACAACAGCGGTGCTGAAGGGAAAGAGCGGCTGGAAGACGCCACAGGAGGTTTGGAGCGGATGCAAGCCAAGTGTGGCGCACCTGAAAGTGTTCGGGTACAAGGCGCACGCAATGGTGCAGGCTGCGCAGCGGCGCGACGGCAAGATGGAGCCGCGAGCAAAGCCGTATCTCTTCCTTGGATATTAGAGCGCGCATAAGGCGTACCGGCTCTACGACATGCGCAAGGAGGAGAAAATCCACAGCCGAGACATCGAGTTGGATGAGCAGCAGAGTTACATCAGCAGCAACGAAGCGGGCGTGGTGGAATCCCCAAAGACGGGGGAGTGGTTCCAGCTCCTTGACTACGAGAAGGAGCCGGCGGATGCCGATGTTGAGAATGCGGCATCAGAGTGTGACGGTGCACCAGCGGTGGTAGCCGAAGCGGAGGACTCTGATGACGATCAAGCTGATGAGGAGATCCACCGGAAGGATCCGGCAGATGAGGTACCATGGGTGCCAAGGCGCGCACTCCCGACAGAGTGTGCAATGGGCGTTGGTGGAAAATCCACTAGACGTGCAGGTCGTCCGAGCAATGTTATGCCGGAGCGGGAGATATCCTTGGGGAGCTGTCCGGTTGATGATGAACCGAAGCGTGCAGAGTCGGAGGTATCGCAGCAGAGCAACGATGCGCCACCAAAACTGCCGCGCCACAGCGGGAGGCAGCGGAAGGTAGGGAAGCACTTCAACGCAAGCACCGGTCAATGGATTGGCATGATGCGGTGCATGCTGGCTGCATCAACGGAGCCAACAACCGTACAAGAGGTGCTTACGCGACCCGAAGGGGATCAGTGGGATGCAGCCATCAAATCAGAGCTGGCGTCCATAAAAAAAAGGATACATGGGAGCTGGTTGACAGGCCGAAAGATGCCAAGGTCATCGGCTCAAAGTGGGTCTTCAAGACCAAGTCCACAAAGGAAGGTGTGGTTGACAAGTACAAGGCGTGGCTGGTGGCGAAGTGTTACGCACAGCGTAAGGGGGGGGCACTATGATGAGACGTTTACTCCCGTCGCCAAGTTCACAAGCATCCGGGCAATCCTTGTGGTGGCAGCCGCGAAGGACATGGATCTCCACCAAATGGAATTAAAGACGGCCTTCCTTAACAAGATCATAGACAAAGAGATCTACATGGAGGTGCTAGAGGGGATGGAGGTGCCGGACGACAAGATGTACAAGCTGCGGAAGTCCTTGTACGGGCTAAAACAATCGCCTTGATGCTGGTACCAACAGATGGACAGCTTCATGGCACAAGTCGGCTTCAAGCGCTGTGAGTCAAATCACAGCGTGTATGTACAGCGTAACAAGCAGCTCCATCAAATCGTTGCACTCTACGTGGATGACCTGATTTTTTGCTCGACGGATCTGCCGAGCCTAAAGCGGCTAAAAGAGCAGCTGAACAGTAGATTCCAGATGTTGGACATGGGGGAGCTGGAGTACTACCTCGGGGTGAGCATCATGCGGAACCGGAGGACGTGCACGCTTGAGCTGGGGCAGGCCAAATACCTGGCCGAGGTGCTGAAGCAGTATGGCATGGAGGAGAGCAAACCAGTTGGCAGTCCGGTCTCTACGAACTGTGAACTGAGTGCAGCAATGACACCGCAGACAAAATAAGAGCGGGAGGATATGGCAGAGGTGCCCTACCAATCGGTGGTGGACAGCTTCATGTACGCCATGGTGGCGACTCAACCAGACATGGCCTACGCGGTGGGCCAAGTGAGCAGATACGTAGCCGATCCAGGACCACTTTATTGGCAGGCGGTCAAGCGCATCCTCCACTACCCGCAGGCGATGCAGCATGCGCGCTTGAGGTTCGACGGCAAGGGGCAGGCGGACCCCTTGCGTCTGGTCTGCTACACAGATGCAGACTACGCTGGCGATGTGGACAAGCCGAAGTCCGCATCTGGCTACGTGTTCTTCCTCGTTGGTGCAACGGTCTCATGGTGCAGCAGGAAGCAAGACTGCGTCGCCACCTCCACGGTGGAAGCAGAGTACATCACGTTGGCCGAGGCGATCAAGGAGGCAGTGTGGCTCCACAGGTTGCTGGGAGAGCTAGGAGTGCCGCAGTAGGAGCCTACGTTGGTGCAAGAGGACAACACTGGCTCCATTTCGCTGACTAACAACCCGACGCAGCATAGGAGGACGAAGCACATTGATGTGCGTTATGACTACGCACGGGACATGGTTGAAAAGGGGCAGGTGGTGCTGCAGCACTGCAGCACGCACAACATGCTTGCGGATTGCTTGACCGAAGCGCAACCCGTGGACCGGCACGCATTGAGCGTGGCCGGACTTGGAATGACCAGCTATGATGGGTTACAGGGCGTAGCGGAAGATGAGTGAGAGCAAGCAAGAGCAGCAGGCATGGCAGGTGCAAGGGGGAGAATGTTGAAGATTGCCCCTCTGCATGAAAACAAGGAAAAAAACCGGTGGCTTGGCACGGCGCTTGTGCGCAATGCCTTGATAAAGCTGGCATGTGCCACTGACCATGACCACAAAGTTTATCAAGTACCTTAAACGGTTATGAATCACAACACGAGTCAGCCACGGTCAGAGTGTCCAATCACAGTGCACATATACTGGGCATGCCCTTGCAGGTATAAAGAAGGAAAAATACTGGTGGCTCGGTGTGGCTAGTGTGCGCAATGCCTTGACAAAGTTGGCATGTGCCACTGACCATGACCACAAATATATCCAAGTGACTTTTACTTCTATTGATCATACAACGAGTCAGCCACGGTTAGAGTGTCCAATCACAATGCAAATATACTACGCATGAGCTTGCAGGTGCAAACAAGGTAGAATACTGGTGGCTCGGTGTGGCTATTGTGCGCAATGCCTTGACAAAGTTGGCATGTGCCACTGGCCATGACCACAAAGTTTACCAAGTGACTTTAACTTGTATGAATCATAGCACGAGTCAGCCACGGTCAGAGTGTCCAATCAGAGTGCAGATGTACTGGGCATGATCTTGCAGGTGCAAACAAGGTAGAATACTGGTGGCACGGTGTGGCTATTGTGCGCAATTCCTTGACAAAGTTTGCATGTGCCACTGACCATGACCACTAATGTATCCAAGTGACTTTTACTTATATTGATCATAACACAAGTCAGCCATGGTCAGAGTATCCAATCACAGTGCAGATGTACTAGGCATGATCTTGCAGGTGCAAACAAGGTAGAATACTGGTGGCTCGGTGTTGCTAACGGGCGCAATGTCTTGACAAAGTTGGCATGTGCCACTGACCATGACCACAATGTTCACCAGGTGACTTTAACTTCTACGGATCGTAACACGAGTCAGCCATGGTCAGAGTGCCCAATCACAGTTCAGATGTACTAGGCATCACCTGCAGGTATGAACAAGGTAAAAAACCGGTGGCTTGGCAAGGCTATTGTGCGCAATGCCTTGACAAAGTTGGCATGTGCCACTGACCATGACCACAAAGTCTACCAAGTACCTTAAACGGCTATGAATAATAACACGGGTCAGCTACAATCAGAGTGTCCAATCACTGTGTAAATATTCTGGGCATGACCTTGCAGGTATAAACAAGGTAGAATACTGGTGGCTTGGTGTGGCTGTTGTGCGCAATGCCTTGACAAAGTTGGCATGTGCCACTGACCATGACCACAAATGTTTTTAAGTAACTTTTACGTCTATTGATTGTTACACGAGTCAGCCACGATCAGAGTGTTTAATTACAGTGCAGATTACTCGGAATGATCTTGCAGGTACAAACAAGGTAGAACACAGGTGGCTCGGTGTGGGTATTGTGTGCAATGCCTTGACAAAGTTTGCATGTGCCACTGACCATGACCACAAAGTTTACCAAGTGAATTTAACTTCTACGAATCGTAACACGAGTTAGTCACAGTCAGAGTGCCCAATCACAGTTCAGATGTACTAGGCATGACCTTGCAGGTACAAACAAGGAAAAAATCCGGTGGCTTGGTATGGCTATTGTGCACAATGCCTTGACAAAGGTGGCATGTGCCACTGACCATGACCACAAAGTTTACCAAGTACCTTAAACGGTTATGAATCATAACACGAGTCAGCAACGGTCAGAGTGTCCAATGACAGTGCGGATATACTGGGCATGACCTTGCAGGTATAAACAGGGCAAAAAACCGGTGGCATGGCACGGCTGTTGTGCGCAATGCCTTGACAAAGTTGGCATGTGCCACTGACCATGACCACAACGTTTACCAAGTACCTTAAACGGCTATGAAACATAACATGAGTCAGCCACGACCAGAGTGTCCAATAACAAGGCAGATTTACTAGGCATGATCTTGCAGGTGCAAACAAGGTTCAATACTGGTGGCTCGGTGTGGCTATTGTGCGCAATGCATTGACAGAGTTGGCATGTGCCACTGACCATGACCACAAAGTTTACCAAGTACCTTAAACGACTATGAATCATAACACGAGTCAGCCACGGTCAGAGTGTCCAATCAGAGTGCAGGTGTAATAGGCATGATCTTGCAGGTTCAAACAATGTAGAATACTGGTGGCTCGGTGTGGCTATTGTGCACAATGCCTTGACAAAGTTGGCATGTGCCACTGACCATGACCACAAAGTTTACCAAGTGACATTAACTTATACGAATCGTAACACGAGTCGGCCACGGTCAGAGTGTCCAATCACAGCTCAGATGTACTAGGCATAACCTTGCAGGTATAAAAAATATAGAATAATGGTGGCTTGGCATGGCTATTGTGCGTATTGCCTTGAAAAGTTTGGCATGTGCCACTGACCATGACCACAAAGGTTACCAAGTACCTTAAACGGCTATGAATCATAACACGAGTCAGCCACGGTTAGAGTGTCGAGTCACAGTGCACATCTAATATGCATGACCTTGCAGGTATAAACAAGGTGGAAAACCGGTGGCTTGGCAAGGCTATTGTGCGCAATGCCTTGACAAAGTTGGCGTGTGCCACTGACCATGACCACAAAGTTTACCAAGTACCTTAAACGGCTATAAATCATAACACGAGTCAGCCACGGTCAGAGTGTCCAATCACAGTGCAGATATACTGGGCATGATCTTGCAGGTACAAACAAGGTAGAATACTGGTGGCTCGGTGTGGCTATTGTGCGCAATGCCTTGACAAAGTTGGCGTGTGCCACTGACCATGACCACAAAGTTTACCAAGTACCTTAAACGGCTATAAATCATAACACGAGTCAGCCACGGTCAGAGTGTCCAATCACAGTGCAGATATACTGGGCATGATCTTGCAGGTACAAACAAGGTAGAATACTGGTGGCTCGGTGTGGCTATTGTGCGCAATGCCTTGACAAAGGTGGCATGTGCCACTGACCATGACCACAAAGTTTACCAAGTACATTTAACTTATACGATTCGTAACACTCATTCAGCCATGGTCAGAGTGTCTAGTCACAGTTCAGATGTGCTAGGCATGACCTTACATGTTTAAAAAAGGTAGAACAATGGTGGCTTGGCACGGCTATTGTGCGCAATGCCTTCATAAAGTTGGCATGTGCCATTGGTCATGACCACAAAGTTTATCAAGTACCTTAAACGGCTATGAATCATAACACGAGTCAGCCTCAGTCAGAGTGTCCAATCACAGTGCACATCTAATATGCATGACCTTGCAGGTAGAAACAAGGTAAAAAGCTGGTGGCTTGGCACGGCTCTTGTGCGCAATGCCTTGACAAAGTTGGCATGTGCCACTGACTATGACCACAAACTTAACCAAGTACCTTAAACGGCTATGAATCATAACACGAGTCAGCCACGGTCAGAGTGTCCAGTCACATTACAGATATACTGGTATACATGACCTTACAGGTATAAACAAGGCAGAATACTGGTGAAAGTGTGGCTATTGTGCACCATGCCTTAACAAAGTTGGCATGTGCCACTGACCATGACCACAAATGTATCCAAATGAATTTTACTTCTATTGATCATAACACGAGTCAGCCACCGTCAGAGTGTCCAATCACATTGCAGATGTACTAGGCATGACCTTTCAGGTGCAAAGAAGGTAGAATACTGGTGGCTCCGTGTGACTATTGTGCACAATGCCTTGACAAAGTTGGCATGTGCCACTGACCATGACCACAAATGTATCCAAGAACCTTTACTTCTATTGATCATAACACGAGTCAGCCACGGTCAAAGTGTCCTATCACAGTGCAGATGTACTAGGCATGATCTTGCAGGTGCAAACAAGGTATAATACTGCTGGCTCGGTGTGGCTATTGTGCGCAATGCATTGACAAAGTTGGCATGTGCCACTGACCATGACCACAAAGTTTACCAAGTGACTTAAACTTCTACGAATCATAACACGAGTCAGCCACGGTCCGAGTACCCAATCACAGTACACATCTAATATGCATGACCTTACATACATACATACATACATACATACATACATACATACATACATACATACATACATACATATATACATACATACATACATACATACATACATACATTTATACATACATACATACATACATACATACATTTATACAGACATACATACCTACATGCATACATACATACATGCTTACTTACATTCATACATACATACGTACAAACATATAAACATCCATACACCCACATACATATATATAGACATACATGCAGACATACATACTTACATACATACATATATACATATATACATACACAAAAAAATGCATAGATACACACATGCGTATAAACATACATATGTATACATATATATCATTATAGCTATGTTTAAATGAATATTTGTAATTATATATACATATAAATATACATACATCTTTCCCTGTTTGCATGTATATATGTATGTATATTATTCAATATCAATTTCTATACATATGTTATGAAACTCACAGCTGTACAAATTTGAGTGTGAAGCATATATACTTTAGTAGTTCTTAATGACATATACATACATACATACATACATACATACATACATACATACATACATGCATACATACATACGTACATACATACATACATACATACGTACATACATACATGCATGCATACATACATACATACATACATACATACATACACACATACATACATAC
>SZWC01000702.1:3517-48891 GCA_023375785.1 Penium margaritaceum | reverse complement strand
AATCTAATATGCATGACCTTGCAGGTATAAACAGGGGACAAAACCGGTGTCTTGGCACGGCTATAGTGCGCAATGCCTTGACAAAGTTGGCATGTGCCTCTGGCCATGACCACAAAGTTTACCAAGTACCTTAAACTTCACGGTCAGAGAGCCCAATCACAGTGCATATATACTGGGCATGATCTTGTAGGTATAAACAAGGTATAATACTGGTAGCTCGGTGTGGCTATTGTGCGCAATGCCTTGACAAAGTTGGCATGTACCACAGACCAGGACCACTAAGTTTACCAAGTGACTTTAACTTCTACGAATCGCAACACGTGTCAGCCACGGTCAGAGTACCCAATCACAGTGCACATGTACTAGGCATGATCTTGCCGGTGTGAACAAGGTAGAATACAGGTGGCTTGGTATGGCTATTGTGCGTAATGTCTTGACAAAGTTGGCATGTGGCACTTACCATGACCACAAAGTTTACCAAGTACCTTACACGGCTATGAATCATAACACGAGTCAGCCACGGGCAGAGTGTCCAATCACTTTGCACATCTAATATGCATTACCTTGCAGGTATGAACAGGGGGAAAAACCGGTGCCTTGGCATGGCTAGTGTGCGTAATGCCTGGACAAAGTTGGCATGTGCCACTGACCATGACCACAACGTCTACCAAGTGACTTTAACTTCTACGAATCGTAACACGAGCCAGCCACAATCAGAGTGTCCAATCATAGCGCACATGTAATACGCATGACCTTGCAGGTACAAACAAGGTAAAAAACCGGTGGCTTGGCAGGGCTATTGTGCGCAATGCCTTGACAAAGTTGGCTTGTGCCACTGACCATGACCACAAAGTTTACCAAGTACCTTAAACTTCTACAAATCATAACACGAGTCAGCCACGGTCAGAGTGCCCAATCACAGTGCAGATATACTGGGCATGATATTGCACGTACAAACAAGGTAGAACACTGGTGGCTCGGCGTGGCTATTGTGCGCAATGCCTTGACAAAGTTGGCATGTGCCACTGACCATGACCACAAAGTTTACCAAGTACCTTAAATAGCTATGTATCATAACACGAGTCAGCCACGGTCAGAGTGTCCAATCACAGTGCAGATATACTGGGTATGACCTTGTAGGTATAAACAAGGCAGAATAATGGTGGCTTGGTGTTACTATTGTGCGCAATACCTTGACAAAGTTGGCATGTGCCACTGACCATGACCACAAATGTATCCAAGTGACTTTTACTTCTAATGATCATAACACAAGTCAGCTACAGTCAGAGTCTCCAATCACAATGCACCTATAATATGCATGACCTTGCAGGTATAAACAAGGTAAAAAACTGGTTGCTTGGCACGGCTATTGTGCGCAATGCCTTGACAGACTTGGCATGTGCCATTGACCATGACCACAAAGTTTACCAAGTACCTTAAACAGAAATGAATCATAACACGAGTCAGCCACGGTCAGAGTGCACATATAATATGCATGACCTTGCAGGTATAAACAAGGGAAAAAACTGGTGTCTTGGCACGGCTATTGTACGCAATGCCTTGTCAAAGTTGGCATGTGCCCCTGACCATGACCAAAACGTATACCAAGTGACTTTAACTTCTACAAATCATAAGACGAGTCAGCCACAGTCAGTGTGCCCAATCACAGTTCACATCTAGTATGCATGACCTTGCAGGAACAAACAAGGTTAAAAAACGGTGACTTGCCACGGCTATTGTGCGCAATGCCTTGACAAAGCTGGCATGTGCCACTGACAATGACCACAAAGTTTACCAAGTACCTTAAACGGCTATGAATCATAACACGAGTCAGCCACGGTCGGAGTATCAAATCACAGTGCAGATGAACTAGGCATGATTGTGCAGGTGCGAACAAGGTAGAATACGGGTGGCTCAGTTTGGCTATTGTGCGCAATGCCTATACAAAGTTGGCATGTGCCTCTGACCTTGACCACAAATATATCCAAGTGACTTTTACTTCTAATGATCATAACACAAGTCAGCTACAGTCAGAGTCTCCAATCACAATGCACCTATAATATGCATGACATTGCAGGTTTAAACAAGGTAAAAAACCGGTGGCTTGGCACGGCTATTGGGCGCAATGCCTTGACAAACTTGGCATGTGCTACTGACCATGACCACGAATGTATCCAAGTGACTTTTACTTCTAATGATCATAACACAAGTCAGCTACAGTCAGAGTCTCCAATCACAATGCACCTATAATATGCATGACATTGCAGGTTTAAACAAGGTAAAAAACCGGTGGCTTGGCACGGCTATTGGGCGCAATGCCTTGACAAACTTGGCATGTGCTACTGACCATGACCACGAATGTATCCAAGTGACTTTTACTTCTAATGATCATAACACAAGTCAGCTACAGTCAGAGTCTCCAATCACAATGCACCTATAATATGCATGACATTGCAGGTTTAAACAAGGTAAAAAACCGGTGGCTTGGCACGGCTATTGGGCGCAATGCCTTGACAAACTTGGCATGTGCTACTGACCATGACCACGAATGTATCCAAGTGACTTTTACTTCTAATGATCATAACACAAGTCAGCTACAGTCAGAGTCTCCAATCACAATGCACCTATAATATGCATGACATTGCAGGTTTAAACAAGGTAAAAAACCGGTGGCTTGGCACGGCTATTGGGCGCAATGCCTTGACAAACTTGGCATGTGCTACTGACCATGACCACGAATGTATCCAAGTGACTTTTACTTCTAATGATCATAACACAAGTCAGCTACAGTCAGAGTCTCCAATCACAATGCACCTATAATATGCATGACATTGCAGGTTTAAACAAGGTAAAAAACCGGTGGCTTGGCACGGCTATTGGGCGCAATGCCTTGACAAACTTGGCATGTGCTACTGACCATGACCACGAATGTATCCAAGTGACTTTTACTTCTAATGATCATAACACAAGTCAGCTACAGTCAGAGTCTCCAATCACAATGCACCTATAATATGCATGACATTGCAGGTTTAAACAAGGTAAAAAACCGGTGGCTTGGCACGGCTATTGGGCGCAATGCCTTGACAAACTTGGCATGTGCTACTGACCATGACCACGAATGTATCCAAGTGACTTTTACTTCTAATGATCATAACACAAGTCAGCTACAGTCAGAGTCTCCAATCACAATGCACCTATAATATGCATGACATTGCAGGTTTAAACAAGGTAAAAAACCGGTGGCTTGGCACGGCTATTGGGCGCAATGCCTTGACAGAGCTGGCATGTGCCACTGACCATGATCACAAAGTTTACCAAGTACCTTAAACGGCTATGAATCATAACACGAGTCAGCCACGGTCAGATTGTCCAATCACAGTGCCGATGTACTAGGCATGATCTTGCAGGTATAAAAAAGGTAGAATACTGTTGGCCCGGTGTGGCTATTGTGCGCAATGCCTTGACAAAGTTGGCATGTGCTACTGACCATGACCACAAATGTTACCAAGTGACTTTTACTTCTATTGATAATAACACGAGTCAGCCACGGTCAGAGTGTCCAATCACAGTGGAGATGTACTAGGCATGAGCTTGCAGGTACAAGCAAGGTGGAATACTGGTAGCTCGGTGTGGATATTGTGCGCAATGCCTTGACAAAGTTGGCATGTGCCATTGACCATGACCACGAATGTATCCAAGTGACTTTTACTTCTATTGATCAGAACACGAGTCAGCCACAGTCACCATGTTCAATCACAGTGCAGATGTACTAGGCATGATCTTGCATGTACAAACAAGGTAGAACACTGGTGGCTCAGTGTGGCTATTGTGCGCAATGCCTTGACAAAGTTGGCATGTGCCACTGTCCATAACCACAAAGTTTACCAAGTACATTAAACGGCTATGAATCATAACACGAGGAAGCCACAGTCAGAGTGTCCAATCACAGTGCATATATACTGGGCATGACCTTGCACGTATAAACAAGGTAAAAACTGGTGGCCCGGTGTGGCTATTGTGCGCAATGCCTTGACAAAGTTGGCATGTGCCACTGACCATGACCACAAATGTATCCAAGTGACGTTTACTTCTATTGATCGTAACAGGAGTCAGCCACGATCAGTGTCCAATAACAGTGCACATCTAATATGCATGACCTTGCAGGTATAAACAAGGGAAAAAACTGGTGCCTTGGCACGGCTATAATGCGTAATGCCTTGACAAAGTTGGCATCTGCCACTGACCTTGACCACAAAGGTTACCAAGTACCTTCAACGGCTATGAATCATAACACGTGTCAGCCACTGTCAGAGTGTCCAATCATAGTGCATATCAAATATGCATGGTCTTACAGGTATAAACAGGGGAAAAAACCGGTGTCTTGGCACGGCTAGTGTGCGCAATGCCTTGACAAAGCTGGCATGTGCCACTGACCATGACAACAAATTCTACCAAGTGACTTTAACTTCTACGAATCGTAACACGAGTCAGCCACGGTCATAGTGCCCAATCACAGCGTAGATCTAATATGCATGACCTTGCAGGTATAAAGAAGGTAAAAAAGTGGTGGCTTGGCACGGCTACTGTGCGCAATGCCTTGACAAAGTTGGCATGTGCCACTGATCATGACCACGAAGTTTACTAAGTACCTTCAACTTCTACGAATCATAACAGGAGTCAGGCATGGTCAGAGTTCCCAATCATAGTGTTAATATACTGGGCATGATTTTGCAGGTATAAACAAGGTAGAATACTGGTGGCTCGCTGTGGCTATTGTGCGCAATGCCTTGAAAAACTTGGCATGTGCCACTGACTATGATCACAAAGTTTACAAAGTGACTTTAACTTCTACGAATGGTAACACGTGTCAGCTACGGTCAGAGTACCCAATCACAGTGCACATGTACTAGGCATGACCTTGCAGTTGTAAACAAGGTAGAATAATGTTGGCTTGGTGTGGCTATTGTGCGTAATGCCTTGACAAAGTTGGCATGTGCCACTGACCATTACCACAAAGTTTACCAAGTACCTTAAACGGCTATGAATCATAACACGAGTCAGCCACGGTCAGATTGTCCAATCACACTGCCAATGTACTAGGCATGATCTTGCAGGTATAAACAAGGTAGAATACTGGTGGCTCGGTGTGGCTATTGTGCGCAATGCCTTCACAAAGTTGGCATGTGCTACTGACCATGACCACAAATGTTACCAAGTGACTTTTACTTCTATTGATAATAACACGAGTCAGCCACGGTCAGGGTATCCAATCATAGTGCAGATGTACTGGGCACGAGCTTGCAGGTACAAACAAGGTGGAATACTGGTGGCTCGGTGTGGCAATTGTGCGCAATGCCTTGACAAAGTTGACATGTGCCATTGACAATGACCACGAATGTATCGAAGTGACTTTTACTTCTATTGGTCAGAACACGAGTCAGCCACGGTCACCATGTCCAATCACAGTGCAGATATACTAGGCATGATCTTGCATGTACAAACAAGGTAGAATACTGGTGGCTCAGTGTGGCCATTGTGCGCAATGCCTTGACAAAGTTGACATGTGCCACTGACCATGACCACAAAGTTTACCAAGTGACATTAACTTCTACGAATCGTAACACGAGTCAGCCATGGTCAGAGTGTCCAATCAAAGTGCGGATGTACTGAACATGATCTTTTAGGCATAAACAAGGTAGAATAATAATGGCTCGTTGTGGCTATTGTGCGCAATGCCTTGACAAAGTTGGCATGTGCCACTGACCATGGCTGCAAATGTATCCAAGTGACTTTTACTTCTATTGATCATAACACGAGTCAGCCATCGTAAGAGTGTGCATTCGCGGTGCTCGTCTCATGTGCATGACCTTGCAGGTATGAACAAGGTAAAAAACCGGTGGCTTGGCACGGCTATTGTGCGCAATGCCTTGACAAAGTTGGTATGTGCCACTGACCATGACCTCAAAGTTTACCAAGTACCTTAAACGACTATGAGTCCTGACACGAGTCAGCCAGGGTCACAGTGTCGAGTCACAGTGCAGATATACTGGTCCTGATCATACAGCTGAGAACAAGGTACAATACTGGTGGTTCGGTGTGGCTATTGTGCGCAATGCCTTGACAAAGTTGGCATGTGCCACTGACCATGACCACAAATGTATCCCAGTGACTTTTACTTCTATTGATCATAACACGAGTCAGCCATGGTCAGAGTGTCCAATCACAGTGCATATGTACTAGGCATGATCTTGCAGGTTCAAACAAGGTAGAATACTGGTGGCTCGGTGTGGCTATCGTGCACACTGCCTTGACAAAGTTGACATGTGCCAGTGACCATGACCACAAATGTATCCAAGTGACTTTTACTTCTATTGATCGTAACACGAGTCTGCAACGGTGAGAGTGTCCAATCACAGTGCAGATGTACTAGGCCTGAACTTGCAGGTTCAAACAAGGTAGAAAACAGGTGGCTCGGTGTGGCTATTGTGCGCAATGTCTTGACAAAGTTGGCATGTGCCACTGAACATGACCACAAAGTTTACCAAGTGACTTTAACTTATATGAATCGTAACACCCATCAGCCACGGTGAGAGTCTCCAATCACATCGCACACCTAATATGCATGACCTTGCAGGTATAAACAAGATGAAAAACTGGTGGCTTGGCACGGCTATTGTGCGCAATGCCTTGACAAAGTTTGCATATGCCACTGACCATGACCACAAATGTATCCAAGTGACTTTTACTTCTATTCATCGTAACACAAGTCAGCCACGGTCAGAGTGTCCAATCACAGTGCATATATACAGGACATGATCTCGCAAGTACAAACAAGGTATAGAACTGGTGGATCGGTGTCGCTATTGTGCGCAATGCCTTGACAAAGTTGGCATGAACCACTGAGCATGACCACAGAGTTTACCAAGTGAATATAACTTCTACAAATCGTAACACGAGTCAGCCACATTCAGAGTGTCCAATCACAGCGCACATCTAATACGCATGACCTTGCAGGTATAAACAAAGTAAAAAACCGGTGGCTTGGCACGGCTATTGTGCGCAATGCCTTGACAAGTTTGGCTTGTGCCACTGACCATGACCACAAAGTTTACCAAGTACCTTAAACTTCTACGAATCATAGCACGAGTCAGCCACGGTCAGAGTGCCCAATCACAGTGCAGAGATACTGGGCATGATCTTGCAGGTATAAACAACGTAGAATACTGGTGGCTCGGTGTGGCTATTGTGCACAGTGCCTTGACAAAGTTGGCATGTCCCACTGACCATGACCACAAAGTTTACCAAGTGACTTTAACTTCTACGAATCAGAACACGTGTTAGCCACGGTCAGAGTACCCAAGCACAGTGCACATGTACTTGGCATGATCTTGCTGGTGTAAACAAGGTAGAATACTGGTGGCCTTCTGTGGCTATTTTGCGTAATGCCTTGACAAAGTTGGCATGTGCCACTGACCATGACCACAAAGTTCACCAAGTACCTGAAACAGCTATGAATCATAACACGAGTCAGCCACGGTCAGAGTATCCAATCATAGTGCAGATGTACTGGGTATGACCTTGTAGGTATAAACAAGGTAGAATAATGGTGGCTTGGTGTGACTATTGTGCGCAATGCATTGACAAAGTTGGCATGTGCCACTGAACATGACCACAAATGTATCCAAGTGACTTTTACTTCTAATGATCATAACACAAGTCAGCTACGGTCAGAGTCTCCAATCACAATGCACCTCTAATGTGCATGACCTTGCAGGTATAAACAAGGTAAAAAACCGGTTGCTTGGCACGGCTGTTGTGCGCAATGCCTTGACAGAGTTGGCATGTGCCACTGACCATCACCACAAAGTTTACCAAGTACCTTAAACGGAAATGAATCATAACACGAGACAGCCACGGTCAGAGTGTCCAGACACAGTGCACATCTAATATGCATGACCTTGCATGACCTTGTTTATACCTTGCAGGTATAAACAAGGGAAAAGACTGGTGTCTTGGTACGTCTATTGTGCGCAATGCCTTGTCAAAGTTGGCATGTGCCCCTGACCATGACCAAAAAGTCTACCAAGTGACTTGAACTTCTACAAATCGTAAGACGACTCAGCCATAGTCAGAGTGCCCAATCACAGCGCACATCTAGTATGCATGACCTTGCAGGAAAAAACATGGTAAAAAACCGGTGGCTTGGCACGGCTATTGTGCGCAATGCCTTGACAAAGTTGGCATGTGCCACTGACAATGACCACAAAGTTTACCAAGTACCATAAACGGCTATGAATCATAACACGAGTCAGCCACGGTCAGAGTCTCGAATCACAGTGCAGATGAACTAGGCATGATCGTGCAGGTGCAAACAAGGTAGAATACAGGTGGCTCAGTTTGGCTATTGTGTGCAATGCCTTGACAAAGTTGGCATGTGCAATTGACCATGGCCACAAATGTATCCAAGTGACTTTTACTTCTATTGATCTTAACACGAGTTAGCCACGGTCAGAGAGTCCAATCACAGTGCAGATGTACTAGGCATGATCTTGCATTTACAAACAAGGTATAATACTGGTGGCTTAGTGTGGCTATTGTGCGCAATGCCTTGACAAAGCTGGCATGTGCCACGGACCATGACCACAAAGTTTACCAAGTGACATTAACTTATACGAATCGTAATACGAGTCAGCCACGATCAGAGAGTCCAATCAAAGTGCAGATATACTGGACATGACCTTGCACGTATAAACAAAGTAAAAAACTGGTGGCTCGCTGTGGCTATTGTGCGCAATGCCTTGACAAAGTTGGCATGTGCCACTGACCATGACTACAAATGTATCCAAGTGACTTTTACTTCTATTGATCATAACACGAGTCAGCCATCGTCAGGGTGTCCACTCACAGTGCTCGTCTCATATGCATGACTTGCAAGTATAAACAAGGTAAAAAACCGGTGGCTTGGTACGGCTGTTGTGCGCAATGCCTTGACAAAGTCGATGTGCCACTGACCATGACCACAAGGTTTACCAAGTACCTTAAACGACTATGAGTCATGACACCAGTCAGCCAGGGTCAGAGTGTCCAGACACAGTGCAGATATACTGGGCATGCTCTCACAGCTGCAAACAAGGCACAATACTGGTGGTTCGGGGTGGTTATTGTGCGAAATGCCTTGACAAAGTTGGCATGTGCCACTGACCATGACCACAAATGTATCCCAGCGACTTTTACTTCTATTGATCATAACACGAGTCAGCAATGGTCAGAGTGTCCAATCACAGTGCAGATGTACTAGGCATGATCTTGAACGTTCAAACAAGGTAGAATACTGGTGGCTTGGTTAGGCTATTGTGCAGATTGCCTTGACAAAGTTGGCATGTGCCACTGACCATGACCACAAAGTTCACCAAGTACATGAAACAACTATGAATCATAACACGAGTCAGCCACGGTCAGAGTGTCCAATCACAGTGCAGATGTAATAGGCCTGATCTTGCCAGTTCAAACAAGGTAGAAAAGAGGTGGCTCGGTGTGGCTATTGTGCGCAATGTCTTGACAAAGGTTGCATGTGCCACTGACCATGACCACAAAGTTTACCAAGTGACTTTAACTTCTACAAATCGTAACACGCGTCAGCCACTGTGAGAGTGCCCAATCACATCACACATCTAATAAGCATGACCTTGTAGGTATAAACAACGTAAAAAACCGGTGGCTTGGTACGGCTATTGTGCGCAATGCCTTAACAAAGTTTGCATGTGCCACTGACCATGACCACAAAGATTTCCAAGTACATTAAATGGCTATGAATCATAAAACGAGTCAGGCACGGTCAGAGTGTCCACACACAGTGCAGATATACTGGGTATGAACTTACAGGTATAAACATGGTAGAATACTGGTGGCTCGCTGTGGCTATTGTGCGCAATGCCTTGAGAAAGTTGGCATTTGCCACTGACCATGACCACAAAGCTTACCGAGTACCTTAAACGGATATGAATCATAACACGAGTCAGCCACGGTCAGAGTGTCCAGTCACACTGCAAATATACTAGGCATGACCTTGCAGGTATACACAAGGTAGAATACTGGTGGTTCGGTGTGGCTATTGTGCGCAATGCCTTGACAAAGTTGGCATGTACCACTGACCATGACCACAAATGTATCCAAGTGACTTTTAATTATATTTATCATAACACGAGTCAGCCACGGTTAGAATGTCCAACCACAGTGCAGTTGTACTATCCATGATCGTGCAGGTGCAAACAAGGTAGAATACTCGTGGCTCGGTGTGGCGTTTGTACGCAATGCATTGACAAAGTTGGCATGTGCCACTGACCCTGACCACAAACTTTACCAAGTGACTTTAACTTCTACGAATCGTAACAAAAGTCAGCAACGGTCAGAGTGTATAATCACAACGTACATCTAATATGCATGACCTTGCAGGTGCAAACAAGGTACAATACCGGTGGCTCGGTGTGGCTCATGTGTGCAATGCCTTGACAAAGTTGGCATGTGCCACTGACCATGACCCTAAAGTTTACCAAGTACCTTAAACGGCTATGAATAATAACACGAGTCAGCCACAATCAGCGTGTCCAATCACAGTGCAGATGTACTGGGCATGACCTTGCAGGTATACACAAGGTAGAATACTGGTGGCTTGGTGTGGCTATTGTATGCAGTGCCTCGATAAAGTTGGCATTTGCCACAGACCATGACCAGAAATGTATCCAAGTCACTTTTACTTCTATTGATCATAACACGAGTAAGGCACGGTCAGAGTGTCCAATCATAGTGAAGATGTACTAGGCATGATCTTGCAGGTTCAAACAAGGTAGAATACTGGTGGCTCGGTGTGGCTATTGTGCGCACTCCCTTGACAAAGGTGGCATGTGCCACTGACCATGACAACAAAGTTTACCAAGTGACTTTAACTTATACGAATCATAGCACGAGTCAGCCACAGTCAGAGTGTCCAATCACAGTGCAGATATACTCGGCATGATCTTGCAGGTACAAACAAGGTAGAATACTGGTGGCTCAGTGTGGCTATTGTGCGCAATGCCTCGACAAAGTTTGCATGTGCCACTGACCATGACCACTAATGTATCCAAGTGACTTTTACTCCTATTGATCATAACACGAGTCAGCCACGGTCAGTGTGTCCAATCACAGTGCACATGTACTGGGCATGATCTTGCAGGTACAAACAAGGTAGAATACTAGTGTATTGGCACGGCTATTGTGCACAATGCCTTGACAAAGTTGGCATGTGCCACAGACCATGACCACAAATGCATCCAGGTGACCTTTACTTCTATTGATCGTAACACGAGTCAGCCACGGTCAGAGTGTCCATTCACAGTGCATATATACTAGGCATGATGTTGCAGGTACAAAAAAGGTAGAATACTGGTGGCTCGGTGTGGTTATTGTGCGGAATGCCTTGACAAAGTTGGCATGTGCCACTGGTCATGACCACAAATGTATCCAAGTGACTTTTATTTCTATTGATCATAACACAAGTCAGCCACGGTCAGAGTGTCCAATCACAGTGCAAATGTGCTAGGAATGACCTTGCTGGTGCAAACAAGGTACAATACTGGTGGCTCGGTATGGCTATTGTGCGCAATGCCTTGACAAAGTTGGCACGTGCCACTGTCCATGACCACAAAGTTTGCCAAGTACCTTAAATGGTTATGAATCATAACACGAGTCAGCCACGGTCAGAGTGTCCAATCAGAGTGCAGTTTTACTAGGCATGATCTTGCAGGTTTAAAGAAGGTACAATACTGGTGGCTCGGCGTGGCTATTGTGTACAATGCCTTGAAAAGATTGGCATGTGCCACTGACCATGACCACCAATGTATCCAAGTGACTTTTACCTCCATTGATCATAACACGAGTCAGCCACGGTCAGAGTTTCCAATCACAGTACAGATGTACTAGGCATGACCTTGCAGGTTCAAACAGGGTAGAATACTGGTGGCTCGGTGTGGCTATTGTGTGCAATGCCTTGAAAAGGTTGGCATGTGCCACTGACCATGACCACAAATGTATCCAAGTGACCTCTACCTCTATTGATCATAAAACGAGTCAGTCACGGTTAGAGTGTCCAATCACAGTGCAGATGTACTAGGCATGATCTTGCAGGTACAAACAATGTAGAAAACTGGTGGCTCGGTGTGGCTATTGTGCGCAATGCCTTGACAAGATTGGCATGTGCCACTGACCATGACCACAAATGTATCCAAATGAATTTTACTTCTATTCATCATAAAACAAGTCAGCCATAGTCAGAGTGTCCACTAAGAGTGCCAATCTGCTAAGCACGATCTTGCAGGTGCATGCAAGGTACAACACTGGTGTCTCGGTGTGGCTATTGTGCGCAATCCCTTGACAAAGTTGGCATGTGGCACTGACCATGACCACAAAGTTTACCAAGTACCTTAAACGGCTATGAATCATAACACGAGTCAGCCACTTTCAGAGTGTCCAGTCATAGTGCAGATATACTTGGCATGACCTTGCAAGTATATAGAAGGTAGAATACTGGTGGCTCGGTGTGGCTATTGTGCGCAATGCCTTGACAAGGATGGCATGTGCCACTGACTATGACCACAAATGTATCCAAGTGACCTTTACTTCTATTGATCATAACATGAGTCAGCCACAGTCACAGTGTCCAATCACAGTGCAGATGTACTAGGCATGATCGTGCAGAAGCAAACAAGGTAGAATACTGGTGGCTCTGTGTGGCTATTGTGCGCAATGCCTTGACAAAGTTGGCATGTGCCACTGCCATGACCACATATGTATCCAAGTGACTTTTACATCTATTGATCATAACACGAGTCAGCCACGGTCAGAGTGTCCAATCAAAGTGCAGATGTACTAGGCATGTTCTTCCAGGTACAAACAAGATACAATACTAGTGGCGTGGTAGGGCTATTGTGCGCAATGCCTTGACAAAGTTGGCATCTGCCACTGACCATGATCACAACTGTATCTAAGTGACATTTACTTCTATTGGTCATAACACGAGTCAGCCACGGTCAGAGTGTCCAATCACAGTGCAGATATACTGTGCATGACCTTGCAGCTACAAACAAGGTAGACAACTGGTGGCTTGGTGTGACTATTGTGGGCAATGCCTTGACAGAGTTGGCACGTGCCACTGACCATGATTACAAATGTATCCAAGTGACTTTTACTTTTATTGATCATAACACGAGTCAGCCACGGTCGTAGTGTCCAATCACAGTGCAGATGTACTAGCCATGATCTTGCAGGTGGAAACAAGGAAGAATACTGGTGGCTCGGTGTAGCTTTTGTGCGCAATGCCTTGACAAAGTTGGCATGTGCCACTGACCATGACCACAAAGTTTACCAAGCGACTTTAACCTCTACAAATCGTAACACGAGTCAGCCACGGTCATAATGTCCAATCACAGCGTACATATAATGTGCATGACATTGCAGGTGCAAACAAGGTAAAATAGCGGTGGCTCGGTGTGGCTATTGTTCACAATGCCTTGACAAAGTTGGCATGTGCCACTGACCATGACCAGATAGTTTACCAAGTACCTTAAATGGCTATGAATCATATCACAAGTCAGCCACGTCAGCGTGTCCAATCACAGTGGAGATGTACTAAGCATGACCTTGTAGGTATAAGCAAGGTCGAATACTGGTAGCTCGGTGTGGCTATTGTGCGCAATGCCTTGACAAAGTTTGCATGTGCCACTGACCATGACAACAAATGTATCCAAGTGACTTTTGCTTCTATTGATCATACCACGAGTCAGCCACGGTCAGAGTGTCCAATCATAGTACAGATGTACTAGGCTTGATCTTGCAGGTTCAAACAAGGTATAATACTCGTGGCTTGGTGTGCCTATTGTGCGCAATGCCTTGACAAGGATGGCATGTACCACTGGCCATGACCACAAAAGTTTCAAAGTGACTTTAACTTATACGAATCATAACACGAGTCAGCCACGGTCAGAGTGTCCAATCACAGTGTAGATATACTGGGCATGATCTTGCAGGTACAAACAAGGTAGAATACTGGTGTCTCTTCTCACACACAACCCTGTCGCAACTCCGTAGAAGAAGTAACATGCGGAATGGGAACCAACGAGGCAGAGGGTCCACGCGCAGAATGCTGGCTCCCGCGGATACAGTTGAGCGAGGGGTAGCGCGGATCCAGTGAGGCAACGGTCAGGGCACCAATGGAAGGGCCGCCGTAGGCTAACACTCGTCTGCGGCGGTTCTTCTCAGTCGAAGAACTTGTGGCAAGGCGAGAAGCAGTGGAGGGAGAGCCGCGGTGCAAAGGGAACAGGGACAAGTCGCAGGAGTATCCGCGGCCACTGACAAAGCACCGGCAGGACAGCTGAGGAACTGAGCAATCAGGGGAGAAAACGTCCAATCAACATGAGCGACCAAGCATCAATCACGGAGGAGTCTCGGGAGACGCACCGCGGAAGACGAAGATTCAAGGAAGAACACAAAGAACCGCATGCACGAGCCGCGGATGAAGAAAGTGATCAGCAGAAGATAGGCAGTGTGTGTGTGTGTGTGGAGTCCAAGTAGGAGGAAGTGGGATGGTGTGAGAGGGATGAAACCGGCGGCGTGTAGACATGCTGTGCGGAATGTCAAGTAGAAAAGGGCCCCACTAGCAATGGCACAAGTGCAACTCATACTTGCTTGCCTTCAAATGCATTCCATGTACTCCGCAATCAGCTTTATCAAAGTCATTGGCCTACTCCCATTCCCGTGCTCCGCCCATTGCCCCCCTGGCCCTCAGTTGCTCTCGGAGTCCGGTCCGCGGACTGTGGGAGTAAGTACGTAAAGAACCAAAAGTCCGAGTGAGGTGGGCTGCCGGCGGTGTACCTTGCTTGCACACGTCCACGGACGGGGTTCCGCGGAGAGGAGTCGGACGCCACGAGGTGGTGGACTCCCGTGTGGGAAGAAGTGGAACACGGAGTATCACTCATCGGTGAGGTGCATGCGCACAAGCATAGACATGTGGTCCGCGGAATAGCTGATAATCAGGAGTTTGCCACTGTGGGTTGCCGTACTCTAGTGGGCCGCGGAGTGTCACTTCTCATTAAGGAGCGGAAGCTGATGATGATGGAGTGGGCGCAGGGACGAGCCACGTGCGCTGAAGAAGTTTCAGCGTGGGCACAGGTCGTCGCGGAAAAGGCAATGCGACCGGGCGGATCCTTGTGCCGAGCTGGAAGCGATTGCGGAAGCGGAGGAAACAATTGATTGATGAGTGGGCGTAGGGGCAGAACCACGTGCGTGAATAGATGATGCTGATGCGGCTGATTGATGAGAAGGCGGCGCGGGGAATGCTGATGACGAGGAGATGGAGACGAGGCTGGAACGAGCGGCTGATGAAGCTAAAGAGGTTGGAGTGAAGCGGAAGAGGAGGACTGATGACAGCTGATGGGGATGACGCAAGGAGTGAAGACAGAAGACTGGCAATGATGCTGAAGAGGAGAGGTACGGAGCGATGCAGGCGGAGGACGGCGTGATGAGAAGCGATGCGGCAGAGAGGTAGAGAGACACAACCGCTTCTTCTGCCTTCAGGAGAGTGACGGCTTGTTCCCCAGTTGGCTAAAAAATGGAAGCACGAAGACTGGTGGTGTCCGATGTCTTGTTAGCTAGAAGAAGTTGGTTGCGGCAGAGGGAGTCAGGCAACAGGAGGGTCCACTGGACCGCTGATGTCAGGAGAGTGACGACTTGTTCCCCAGTTGGCTTGGAAGTGGGAGCAGGAAGACGGGTGGTGTCCGACATCCTGGCGGCGGCAGTTTTGGCTGCAGCTGTTGACAGGGCGAGAAGGCGATGCAAGAAGGCGGCTCAAGATGATGGACGCGGGCGGGCTGAGGATGACAGTGAGGTAGTGGCAAATGAAGCTGATGAGGAGATGCTTGTAGAGGCAAATGTGATGAGGGGAAGCAGATGGCATAGGGCAGGAAGCTTCCTGGTAGTTGACAGGAGGCGGCTCGATAGCTGCTTGCGGCTGATGTGGGCAACACGTCACTGGTTGTTAGCCACGGGCGCGGAAATGGGCGCAGGGCCTTCTTAGGGCAATGATGCATTTCTTCGGTGTGGAGAACTTGTCAGGCAGGCCTGTTGATGTCAGCTGCGGACGAAGCGGAGAGGCGCGAGGTGACGGAAGTGGCGACAGGGGAATGTGAGCAAAAGCGATGGAGAGGGGATGGCAACAGAGCAATGACGCAATTCCAAGGTACCAGGTGATGTTGCCTGATGCTCTGATACCATTTCAGAAGAATGCAGACGCGAGAACATCAGCAGCACAAGCAGGCAGAAGCGTCAGGACATGCAAGCGTATGTCAGCAGAGTGACGTAGGCGAGAGCGGTTAGAGGAGTTAGTCGCGGGAGCTGATAGAGGATGAGACGCAAGATACCTGAGGTAGACAGGCTGATGTGAGAGAGAGAGAGTACTGGCGAGATGAGTGATGGATGGCGGCGTGTAAGAGCAGAGCAAAAGGGCGAGAGTGACAGAGCGAAGTGTTGAGAGGGACTTGCGAAGACAGAGAATGCGATGGGCGAGCAGAGCGAAGACACGGCGGCGAAGCCGCGGAACCAAAGGGGAATAGGATGAGCAGAACTGTTCTAATTAAACTGGAGGGAATGAACATCCTCTATATATATAGCACAGAACGGGACAAGAAAACCAACGGCTTCTTGTGCGCTAGCCGGACGTGCTTGCGGGGTGACCACTTATTAGGGGATTACTCGGTCAGATAGCCGTTTGCCAGCTAAGGCGCTGACAACGGTTAGTGCATTGACAACGGCTAGTGTGTCGACCGAGGTGGTTGAAGCCAGAGCTGAACCGTTTATTGATAATTCCTTTTCCAGCTGGTGGGAGTCCTGTCAGGTTTGCGGGAATAATTCTGATAAATACTGGTGGCTCGGTGTGGCTATTGTGCGCAATGTCTTGACAAAGTTGGCATGTGCCACTGACTATGGCCACAAAGTTTACCAAGTCCCTTAAACGGCTATGAATCATAACACGAGTCAGCTACGATCAGAGTGTCCAATCATTGTACAGATGTACTATGCATGATCTTGCAGGTGCAAACAAGGTACAATACTGGTGGCTCAAAGTGGCTATTGTGCGCAATGCCTTGACAAAGTTGGCATGTGCCACTGATCATGACCACAACTGTACCCAATTGACATTTACTTCTATTGATCATAACACGAGTCAGCCACGGTCAGAGTGTCCAATCATAGTGCAGATGTATTAAGCATGATCTTGCAGCTACAAAGAAGGTATAATACTGTTCCCTTTCGGTTCTGTAGCTTCGCCGCCGTGTCTTTGCTCTGCTCGCGTTCTGCCTACGCTCACCTCGCCTACCATCTATCGATTTGTTTGTCACTCATGACCTTTCGCTCACATCTGGTGCTTCACTCGCTTCGCTCCCGTGTTCTCTCCCTGCCCTCTTTGTTCCTTGGAGCTTGTGTGCCTCGCCTCTCTCAAGGTCTTGCAACCAGCTTCGCCTTTCTGCGTCCGTCATTCTGCTAACTCACTGCTGCATGCCCCATTGCTTCTACCTACTTACGCTCCTGCAATCCTCGCGCATTGCATTCTTCCGACATGGTATCAGTACATCAGGTAACATCACCTGGTACCCCATGACCTCCTCATCGCTCTGCCTCCATCACTACCTCACCTCTCATATCTGCACTCTTCCGTCGCCTCTGCCGTCACTTTGCACCTCTCCACCTCGGAGATAGCTGACATCAGCAACATTGCCTGGAGTCTTTTCGTACTGAAGCAGCGCCTCATCATCCTAAGGAAGCTCTGCGCCTATTCCGCACCTGTGGCTAACAATTGGTGACTTGTTGACAACAGCCGCAAGTAACTCCCAAGGCGCCGCCTGTCGTCAACTTCCCCGAAGCTTTCTGCCGCTCGTCACCTACTGCCTCTCATCTCCGCAATCACCTCCGCCCTTCTTCTCTCCCCTCATTAGCCTCATCTGCTCCATCTACCCCATCGACATCAGCCCCCTCGCACTCGTTTTTCCGCGTCGCGTCCTTGCACCGCCTTTGAGCATCGTCAGCAGCAGTAGTGCAACACCCGCCGTCAGGACATCGGACACCACCAGTCTTCCTGCTCCCATTACAAGCCAACTGGGGAACAAGCCGTCACTCTCTTTATATAAACTGACCAGTGTCTCTGCCCTCCGCATGACTCCCTCTGCTGCAACCAATTCCCTCCAGCAACCAGGACATCGGACACCACCAGTCTTCCTACCCGTCGGTCTCGGGCCAACTGGGGAACAAGTCGTCACTCTCTCTGAAGTAGAGCAATTGGTTGCCCCACTCGCTCTTCCTAGCACCCGGTCATCCTCCGGCTACATCTCCATCCTCCACCTCCATCATCTGCTCTCCGCCCTTGTCATCATCTTCACTCCAGCCTCCTTCATTGTCTCAGCCTCATCTGCCCTCCTCGTGTCGCCCTTCGCCTGTCGCTCCAACTTCATCAACAACTCATCTCATCTCGTCTTCTGTCATCTCCTCCCAAGTTCCTCGTCAGCAGCATCGTCCGCGCTGCCTTCCTCATCAGCCTTCATCCGTAACGCACGTAGTTTCACCCCTACGCCCACTCAGCCATCAGTTGCATCCGCCTTCTTCTGCTTCGCTTCCACATCAGCTCGACACAAGGATCCACCAGGTTGCATTGCCCTTTTTGCGATGACCTGTGCGCACGCCGAAACCTTCCGCAGCGCACGTGGTTTCGCACCTGCACCCACTCCTCTTTTATCAGCTTTTGCCTCATCATCATCCGCATCTACGACCAGCACAAAGACCTACACGAGCTAGCTGCCCGCTTCGCAGCAGCCTGCTCCCATGCTAGCAGTTGATTTCTCACGGCGCGTTGGCACCTGCCTTCCCCTTGCCGCAATCTACCCATCTATTACAACAGCGCACATGGTTTTGCCCCTGCACCCATTCATTCATCAGCTGCCTCTACCTCCTCCTGATTACTTCAATATTGTCCGCTCGGCACAAGGATCCGCTCGGTCGCATCGCCCGTTGCACGACAACTTGCACCCACGTCAAAACTTTAGCAGAGCACAAGGTTTCATCCCTGCATCAACTTCATCGTTCAGCCGTCCTCCTTCACCTTCCTTCATTGTGTACACGACACATTGCTCATTCTGGATCGACCTACGCCCCCAAAACCTTCCTCCGCACACGTGGTCTCACCCATGTGCTCATTTTCCCATCCGTTCTCCCTTTCCTTCGCCATCTATCGTCAACTCCTCTCTTTCCTTGCCTATCATGGACAAGCTGACCACTGCGTGGTCTGAACTTCCTGTTATTGGCCCCAAGGCCAACAACATCCTCAGGTGGTCAGAGAGCGTCATATCCAGTGTACAAGGCATGTACATCAATGGGTACGAGGTGGCCGGAATGCTACTCGGCAAATATGATGAAATCCACAGCAATCTACGTCAGCCCAAGGATTACGACGCCACCTTCACTGCCATCTGGAATCTACTGAGAACGCTCCTCAGTAGCATCTACATCCGCATCGAACAGCCAACTGACATTGCAAAAAAAGCGATGTTACTCTCTGCTGTAGTATGCATGGATGAGACGCTCCTACTATCTCCGAATCTGTTATGTGGACATTTTCTCCACTCTGCCAGACATCCCCAAGCTCTTCTTCCTTCCAGAGGACGACGAGGGTGACGACACAATGACCAACATCGACAAATGGAAGCAGATCGTCTACGAAAAGTTGAAACTATATTACCTCTTCCACTTTCCCATTGTGAGATATATTTTGGAGAGACCACTCTGGTATATCTTGTTCACTTTTGGTTCCGCAGCTTTGCCACCATGTCTCCGCTCTACTCGCCTCCTGCCTACGCTCACCTCGCCTACCATCTATCGCTTTGCTTCGTCACTCATGACCTTTCGCTCACATCTGGCACTTCACTCGCTTTGCTCCCGTGCTCTCTCCCTGCCCTCTCTACCTTGGAGTTGGCGTGCCTCGACTCCCTCAAGGTCCTGCGACTTACTCCTTGGGACCAGCTTCGCCTTTCTGTTTCATTCATTCTGTGTAAAGGCATTGTGCACAAAAGCCACACCGAGCCACCAGTATACTACCTTGCCTAGTACATCTGCACTGTGATTGGACTCTCGGTTCGTGGCTGACTCGTGTTATGATCAATAGAAGGAAATGTCACTTGGATACATTTGTGGTCATGGTCAGTGGTACATGCCAACTTTGTCAAGGCATTGCACACAATAGCCACACCGAGCCACCAGTATTATACCCTGTTTATACCTGTAAGGTCATGCCCAGTATGTCTACACTATAATTGGACACTCTGACAGTGGCAGACTCGTGTTATGATTCATAGCTGTTTAAGGTACTTGGTAGACTTTGTGGTCATGGTCTGTGGCACATGCCAACTTTGTGAAGGCATTGCGCACAATAGCCGTGCCAAGCCACCGGTTTTTTACCTTGTTTATACCTGCAAGGTCATGCATATTAGATGTGTACTGTGATTGGGTACTCTAACCGTGGCTGACTTGTGTTATGATTCCTAGAAGTTAATGTCACTTGGTAAACTTTGTGGTCATGGTCAGTGGCACATACCAACTTTGTCAAGGCATTGCGCACAATAGCCGCACCAATCCACCAGTATTATACCTTGTTTGCACGTACAAGAGCATGCCTAGTACATCTGCACTGTGGTTGGACACTCTGACCATGGCTGACCTGTGTTATGATCAATGGAAGTAGAAGTTACTTGGATATATTTGTGGTCATGGTCAGTGGCACATGCCAACTTTGTCAAGGCATTGCACACAATAGCCACATTGAGCCACCAGTATTCTACCTTGTCTATACCTGTAAGGTCATGCCTAGTATAGCTGCAATGTGATTGGACACTCTGACTGTGGCTGACTCGTGCTATGATTCATATCTGTTTAAGGTACTTGGTAAACTCTGTGGTCATGGTCAGTGGCATATGCCAACTTTGTCAAGGCATTGCGCACAGCAGCCGTGCCAAGGCATCGGTTTTTTTACCTTGTTTATACCTGCAAGGTCATGCATATTAGATGTGTACAGTGATTGGACACTCCGACCATGGCTGACTCGTGTTATGATTACTATAAGTAAACGTCACTTATGGTCATGGTCAGTGGCACATGCCAACTTTGTCAAGGCATTGCGCACAATACCCACACACCGAGCCACCAGTATTTGACCTTGTTTGTACGTGCAAGGTCATGCCCAGTATATCTACACTGTGACTAGACAATCTGACAGTGGCTGACTCGTGTTATGATCCATAGCCGTTTAAGGAGCTTGGTAAACTTTGTGGTCATGGTCAGTGGCACATGCCAACTTTTTCAAGGCATTGTGCACAATAGATGTGCCAAGCCACCAGTTATTTACCTTGTTTATACCTGTAATATCATGCTTATTATATGTGCACCGTGATTGGGCACTCTGATTGTGGCTGACTCGTGTTACGATTCGTATTAGGTAAAGTCACTTGGATACATTTGTGGTCATGGTCAGTGGCACATGCCAACTTTTTCAAGGCATTGCGCACAATAGCCACACCGATCCACCAGTATTCTACCTTGTTTGCACCTTCAAGATCATGCCTAGTACATCTGCACTATGATTGGACACTCTGACCGTGGCTGACTCCTATTATGATTCATAGCCGTTTAAGGTACTTTGTAAACTTTGTGGACATAGTCAGTGGCACGTGCCAACATTGTCAAGGCATTTTGCACAATAGCCGTGCCAAGCCACCAGTTTTTTACCTTCTTTTTACCTGTAAGGTCATGCAAATTAGATGTGCACTGTGATTGGGCACTCTGACCATGGCTGACTCGTGTTACGATTCGTAGAAGTTAAAGTCACGTGGTAAATTTTGTGGTCACGGTCAGTGGCACATGCCAACTTTGTCAAGCATTGCACACAATAGCCACCTCGAGCCGCCAGGATTCTACCTTGTTTGGACCTGCAAGATCATGCCTAGTACATCTACACTGTGATTGGACACTCTGACCGTGGCTGACTCATGTAATGATCAATAGAAGTAAAAGTCACATAGACATATCTGTGGTCATGGTCAGTGGCACATGCCAACTTTGTCAAGGCATTGCGCACAATAGCCACACCGAGCCACCAGTATTCTACCTTGTTTGTACCTGCAAGGTCATGCCCATTGTATCTGCACTGTGATTGGACACTCTGACCGTGGCTGAATAGTGTTATGATTCATAGCCGTTTAATGTACTTGGTAAACGTTGTGGTCATGGTCAGTGGCACATGCCAACTTTGTCAAGGCATTGCGCACAATAGCCACACCGAGCCACCAGTATTCTACGTTGTTTGCACCTACAAGATGATGCCTAGTATTAATGATGTTTCGTTCATTCACCGGAGAATGAGGAAAAGGGGAGCCAGAACCCGGGTTCACTGAAGGGGAGCGGAAAAAGGGACGTAAACGAATCATCTGACGACCGCTCGAGGGAGGAAAAGAAATCATCCGGAGGGCAGTTTGAATCCGGGAAATGACAGGGCGCGAGGACGGTATTGCGGCGGGCCGTGTAGGCCAACCAGACCTGCCAAGAGGAAAGGAAGGCGGCCCAAGGCTGGCTTGATGGGAGCGGAGTCGCATCCAAACCTCGAGGACAGGAGCGGTATTTGAAGCGTCTTATCCTGAAGTCTTTTGATGTGCGGACCGCGAAGTGGGGCTGGAGGGTGAGGAGAAATCCACGAAGAGGCGCCGCGAGGACACGATAAAAAAGGAAGGGGGGTGAGAGAAAGAGGTTGCTGATGAGAAGAGCTACTGTCAAGAGTCAACTGCAGACGCTCCATCGCAAGAAGCCGAGTGAGATATCGACATCGGACGTTCCTGCTCTCGACTCGCGACACCACGCCCGCTACCGGCGAATTGCGCTGCTGGACACTCGTCCGACACCGGGGTAGGAAGCCGGTCCTACAACCATCGGCAAAAACCGATAGATTGCAGCCCCTTGGTTGAAGCAGACCGTCGAGCGGGACGCGCGCCCCATCTCGTGACAAGCTAGACCAGTGGAGATAGTTTAGACTTAGGGTATAAGGGAATAGCAGTGTGTGTGTGTGTGCCGGTCTCGAATGGGAAGGCCGCTCCCCGATGAGCACGTCACGGAGCCATCATGGTCTGGTCCTGAGCTCCCCCGGGAGCACCAGCCTCCAAGCTCAAGACGTGGCCCCCGAGACTCCCCGGTGACTTTCTACGCCATCTGCAACTGCTGTAATGTCCCACATCGACTTGGAGCCCGGACGGTCCTGGGAGTGATATAGTGGGCGCACCATCCTGCAGGCGGAGCTGTGGAGCAGTTCTTGCAATCATGGCTGTAGAGGCTTCCCCGAGACGACAAACCTCGCCGCGTGGAGAGCTGGCAGGAGGTCGCACGAGACGTCGGACGGCGTGCGGCAGAGGCGACTGAAGAGCGTGCTGAGGCGTACCGAGCCTATCGCCGCTACCAGCAAGAACTTGCCCGCCTGCACGAGGATGACCCGGCTCGTTTGCTGTCTCGTGCAGGTCGTCGCGCTGGTGGACCACTTGAGCCACGCCGCGTCGTCCCACGAGCGGGCAACAGAGACGCCATTCACCGCACGGTGTTTGTGTCGGGACCATCACCCGCCGATGATCCGGAGATACGAGAGGCTTATCGTTTGCGTGTGTTGCTTGGTGATGTCTAAGTAGCTAACCACTTAGATAGGAGGCTGGTTGCTTGGTTGTATCTTCGCTCGGTTGAATGCACATTCCGTAATTCTCCAAGTTCTCTCCCTTGTGTAGTTAGACGAAGTCCCTTCAACTTTGACATCATATGGTACGGTGAATGATTGACTGTCATGGCCTGATGAGAAGCATGAGTGTGAATGCCTTGATAATCTGGTGGATTGTTGATCGAACCATTCCTTTGAGCACTTAGGAAGAGTTCGTTGTGTAGAGATCACACTATCCGCCGAATGATTGACCGTTAAGGATTAATTGGGATGAGTGAATTGCTGAAAAAGCTCAGTGGTGATTGTCTTAGGCTAGTGGAGTGCAAAGCACAGTCAATGCTTGTCTGGTGAATGATCCGTCGCGTGCCTTTGAGGGGCTAGGCGGTTTGGCATAGAGCGGACCCGGATAACCCAGTCGCGGGGACAGCTCGGGAAGACCGAACGCCTGCAAAGCAGATCCCCGCATGCTGGCAGACCCGATTCTGGCCGAAGGCGAAAAAGGGTATAACAGTGTGAATGGTGCGGTGAGCGTGGATTTCACTTGTTTTCTGCAACGAGTGTGACATGTGCGTGCAGATCAGTCTATAATCCGGGGCGAGAGTCTTCACGGGGAGAGCCGTCGGATCTTCTCTCGAACGGAGACCACTGACGCTAGGGTAGAGCACCCGTGCCGGTGGACTATTCAACGAGTGCCATCGGCGACGCGAGGACAAACGCAGCCGCGTCTTGCACCTCCGGAGAAGCGAAGATGAGGCGAACCGCCCCCGCGCGCCGCTACGAGAAAAGTCCTGAGGAACCACCGGGGCTGGATCCTAACTTCAACTGGGATCCGGTGAGTGATCGGTCTCCACAGCTGTACAAAGAGGCAGACGAGATGGATCCCGATGAAGAAGAAGAGTTTCACCTGCGGCGGCTCGAGGAGCTCCGTAAATGGAAGGCGATCCGACAGGCGCGGTTGGTGGGCCCAACGCAGGAAGATCCAGAAGAAGTTGTCCCACATGACCCTGACGGGCACCACGAATCTATGCAGGTGGAGGACTATGTATCCAAAGAAGAAGAGGAACTAGAGGCGGATGAAGAACCGGTTTTACTTCATGAAGTCACAACGCCAGATGGGAGAACCGTCTACGAGGCAGTGGAAATGACGTCAACACAGACAGCACCACGGCGCCTCGAGTTTTATACCCCAAGAGCCCCCTCACCGGTACCCTTCGCCACCCATGACAGGGGTTATGCAGATGTGGACGACGTCCAGGAAGATGAAGCAGAAGAAGATGAGACACCATTGGATCATCCTTCGGTGCAGGCGCTGCACACCTTGCATCAACCTGTCACCTTCCGTCCCAGGGTGGTCCCCTCTAGCCCCACTACCCACCTTCGTCGACCGGCTTCGGAAAGCGGAGTGTCTCCACCTCGGGCAGAGAGGAATGTGGAGGCAATGGGACGACGGCCCAGGGAATCTCGATGGGATGATCAGTCCGCTGTGACTTCACATCGCTTGCATGCCATGCCACAGCCCCAACAACAGCAACACGTGAGCAGGACGCCTTCTGTGATAACTGCATCACGCCGCCAAGAGGTTCCAGAACCACGAGGGGTCAGTGCCTCATCCACAATTGGACCCGCCAGGCAAACATGTGCCACTGCGGACGTGCACGCCCACACCGAGGCTCTGTCGACAAAAAACACCATACCACCTGTGCAGTCAAGATGCCAGCCGCCTCATGACCAAACAGGCAAGACGTCGGCCACGTCAGTGCCACGGAGACTCCAGCAGCAATCTCGCATGACGGCTCGGATGACCGGACTTGGGCAAGCATCAGTGGCTCATGGAAGTAAGCAGTATGCTGTACGGGTGAATACGAGACCCACAAGACAGCACATGGGGAGTTATGGACTGGGAGGAACCGATGCAGGACGTGCTTGATCAAGGGGAGCAGCGGTTGCTTTGTCGGCTGGTACTAGGGTAGTTGGCCTGGCGCAGGCACACCGATCTCACGTGGGGGCTCCGCCGCGGGCACAAGTGCAGATGGTGACTCCGCAGGAACTGACCACAAACCCAGCGACAAAGGCTTCCTACACCCTTCCAAAGCTCAACGTCTTCAAAGGTGAACCAGAGGAGGACCCGGCTATGTGGCTGTCTAAGTTGGGCACTTGTCTCGACTACGGACAGCTCTCTCCTGACTACATTGTCCCAACGGTACATCTTGCACTACAAGGGGAGGCCTTGGAGTGGTTTTCGGCAGAGCACAATGAACGCCCTTTTGCCGACTTTGACGACCTGGCGAACGGGATTACTAAGCGCTTCGACCTCATGAGCCTGGAGGAGGCAGAGCTCCAGATTCGTACAATCCGCATGACGTCTAGGGAAAATATCAAGCTGCACAATGACAACTTCACTAAGATCTCGGTGCGCTGCGTCGACATTCCCTTACGCATGATCAAGGAATACTACCGGGATTCTCTTATTCCAGCGATAGCCAACACTTTAGATCTCCGCCAGTTCAACACACGGGACGCCTTGAAGAAGGAAGCGGAACATCAGCAACGCGAGATAAAACGACGAGCGGCTCGAGAGGAATCTGCACCAAAGGAGCATGTGGCGCCCACTATTTGCATGCCAACGGGTGATTCGGCGCCCAACCCGATGAAACCCCATAACTTCCCACCAGGAAGTTGCTATGGATGCGGAGAGTTCTATCATCGGCGCCGGGAGTGCCCCAACCCAATCCCGGTGCCCGGCGGTCAGCCACAGGAGGACAATGCCAGGGACGGGGATCAGCGGGAGCTGGTGCGACCCGGCAAGCCGTCGGTCCAAACATTACTGCCCGACCCTCTGGTCCGGCGGACAATGGACCGGCACAATGGAAAGAATATGCGTAGCAGAGAGAAATAGGAGAAATCCTAGCCGCCACTCAACCGTCCACTTCAGATACGCTGGCACGAAACACGAAGCTCAGACTTCCTCGATCGGAGGAACAGACGACGGAGACCCCCCCCCGATGGAGACAGAACGGGAATTGGTCACGATGGCTCAAGCGCAAGGCGTAGAGGGATGGTCGATTGCCGAGATGTATGAACGCATGCGCCGATACAAGGAGCAACTGGAACAGGCCGACATTGATATTCAGAAGTGTGTCGAAGCGCGTTCGACGCGCTTACCAAGTCAGATCACAGCGATGCCCTTGCAGCCCCCGCCACCCGCGCGTGCGCGTCCGCCAAGGGGTCCCATACCGCTGCGTTGCCAGAGGGTGTCCTTTGAACCTACGGCATGCAGTGAACCCGCTGCAAGTGAGATAACCTCCTTTCATCGTCCCTTCCAAGAGGTATCCTTGGGAGAATACTTACAGCAAAACCCCACTTGTCTCCCGGACTTTGCGGCAGTTCTGCAAGAATACGCGGAGAAGCTTCAACCAGTTGGCATTCGCCCTACCTACACACAGACTCCACACGAACGATTCAGCAGGTTGGCTCTCCGAACCGAACCTGACATTTGGAGATGGCAGCCCATGCCCCTGGCACCGCCGCGCACTCAGGCTCCCCACCATGAAGTAACCAGTTGCTTCGTATGGATATGCGGCAAGAAGTTCCTAGCCATCATCGACCTTGGTGCTATTCACACTACAGTAACCCTCCAAGTCTTGCAAGCGGTCGGTTGGCATCACAAGATTCGACCAAAAACCAAAGTGTCCATCCAGAGCCCTCACCATAGAGCCCAGCGGCTCCCGAAATTTCAACCTGTATGTCTATGACTATTGGGATCCCGACCCTGACCTTGGAGTCGGTCGGGTAGGAGATGAAGAGCCACCCCCACAAACGGTTCCACATTCGCAACGATGGAACCACATGCTTCATGAGCGTTTGACAGAACATCAGAAGCAAGAAGTCAGGGCGCTCCTCGAATACCATGAAGAAGTATTCGCAGGCAAATCGGCCGAGATCGGAGCAGTTGACACAGTCCATGTTATTAACACAGGAAACGCACCGCCACATAAGCAGAAAGCTCGACGTCTACCACAAGATCAAAAGGATGTCATCAACGAGGGTCTGTGAGAACTCAAGGAACAGGGTGTGATTGTCGATGTGGAAAGCCTGTGGCGCTCCAATTTGGTGATTGTGGGGAAGTTAGACGGTACGAAGCGCATCCGTGTCGACTTCCGCGACCTCAACAAAGTCACGATTGAAGATGCATACTCCATGCCGCTAATTGTTGGTATCCAAGAAGGTTAGCGCGGGAAGAGTTGGTTTGCCAAGCTTGATGTCAAGTTGGCCTTTCATACAATCCCCATGGATCGCGACTCTATGCTGAAGACAGCCTTCATCACTCTAGATGGACTGTATGCCTTCATGCGCATGCCATTCGGGTTGCGTAACGCCAGTGCTACGTTCTAACGCGTGATGGACCAGGTGTTGCGTGACGTACATAACGCATGCTGCTACATGGATGACATCATGGTCGCGGCGTTCAGCTTTCAATAACTAATGGCCTCACTTGACGCTGTCTTCTCATCCCTACGCTCCGCAAAACTCCGTCTGAAGGCGGCCAAGTGTGTCATCGGAGCAGAGAGCATGGAATTCCTGGGATTCATCATCAATGCACAAGGCATATCCACGGACCCAGACAAGATCGCAGCCGTCCGTGACTAGAAACGACCGATTACATCATCCTAAGTCAAGATCTTTCTAGGGTTTGTCAGCTTCTACTGCAAATTTGTTCGCGACCATGCAAAGATCGTTCGTCCATTGGGCGCCTTACCCATCAAGATGAGCCATTTGAATGGACTGAAGCATGCCAGCTTGCCTGGGCCGAGATCAAACATCGCCTCATCATGGCTCCAATGCTGGAATTCCCCAACTTCAGCCTCTTGTTCGTCATCACAACAGACTTTTCACTAGAGGGTATTGGGGCCATCCTGTCTTAACGAGGAGATGATGGCATGATGAGAGTGGTCTGCTATGGCAGCCGCGCGCTCAACAATGCGGGGGCCAAGTTCCCTCTGGTGAAAGGAGAATGTCTGGCGGTACCATGGGCCATCCAGTTCTACCGAGATTACGTCAATAATGGTAAACCCTTCACCATTCTCGCGGATCATCAGGCCCCCCAGTGGTTGCTCACAACGCAGAACCATGAAGGGATTATAGGCAAATGGGTCCTGCTGCTCCAAGGATACGACCTCATGATCAAGTACCAGCCAGCAATCGCGAACCGCAACGCATACGCCCTCAGCCGGCTCCCACGTGAAGAGTGGAAGGATCGTGGTTCTCCCGGAGCACCGTCACATGGCGGTGGCCCACCTCCGCCCGACCCCCCCTTTGGTAAGGCTGTCCTGATTCAAGGCCAAGCACGGGATCTCACCGTTGAGGAGTATCGCTGGGCGTACCCTCTTGACGGTGTTCCTCACGAAGATGACGATGTGGGTCACCTAAATGTATGACGCAAGACCGACCTCTTCAAGGATGCGCCTGGATGGACGCACAAGGAGTATGGCGATTGGCTTCGCCAAAAGTGACGCGACTCCGCTCCTGCACCCACGGTGCGCACTCCAACGGCCGTGTCGCCACCGCCTGCAGAGGTGGTCCGTTCGGTAGCAGCGGATGCCATCCGGCATTTCTTCGACTGAACACACCTTGCGCTCCGTTGGGTGGAGGTCCTTACTCACAAGCCAGGGAAAATTACACAGCTGGAAACCTTCTTTCAAGAAATAAACGCTGCGCTGGCATCATCCGGCTGGAGAGTCACCTGTTGGCTCGAGTCGCAAAGCCACCGCATGATGAGGACTCATGTCGATGGGACCCGACAAACTGTTCATGAGATTCTCGAAGCGGGAGCCCTCGCATGGCGACCGATGACATTATGCCGTCAACCGGTGCCGGAGTACACATGCACGGTCGTCTTTTGCTCTGTATGGATTGCCGGCGTGACATTCATCGCGATCGTGGATACAGGTGCCACACATACCACGGTGGCCATGCGCGTCATCCGGCGGTTCAATTGGTCGAACCTTGTTCACGATGTCAATATTTGCTTTGGCACCGCGGGCGGCGAGATCACCCAGTCCAAGGGTCAAATTGATTTATTTCCCCTTCAGGTCGGAAATGTACACCGAAGTTTGCCGGTTCAGGTGTCTGAAACATCTACTTACGACGTCCTCCTCTCCAACGATTGGCTGATGGCATGCGACATGATAATTTTGCTCGGGGGCAAATGCATGACACTGTACGATGATGACGGGATGCCATCATACGTCCCGCTTCACTTTGACGCAACGGAAGCGCCAGCTCAGCGGAATGTGCGATTGATGATGGGGCATGCCTTCTCCACCAACCACGCGCTACATGCGGGCGATCAATCCTCCGGCTCCCGCTTCATGAGACTCGTCGCTGACGCACCGGCATCCTCTACGGACAGCAGTGACTCTCCGGAGAATCATGCACCGGATCCGATATAGGCGCATGCAGGTACCGAAGAAGACATGCAGGCAACGGTGGACGATGTCGTCCTCCTCGTCGAACGCGTCTCCAGGAGATCGGCGGGGATTCGAGGAGACACACCGACACATCAACAAGATCTGGAGCCTGACATGTCCCTTGCCCTCCGACGGTCACGGCGGCACGCCCATCCCGCCCGCCTGCTCCGAACCACCCGGGCACTGTCTCGTGGATCCTGACGGCAACCCTCAAATTCTCATTATCGCAGTTCACGCCGTTTACAGAACCAACGATCCACGACTGATGCGGATAAAGCTGCAGACGACTTGGAACATACTTCTCACGTATCTCCTATCGACAACCACCGATGGAATACCAACACCACACCAGAGATGGACAACACAGCTTGGGCACGCTACGAATAGAACTCGCTGGAAACACGACATCCAAGGGTGGTGCTCTTGAGTTGGAAAGTCGCGCTCTTGCAGCGGTTCTCACTATGGCTGATGCGGCCGACCTTCTTGACAACCTCGACATGGATGATCCCTGCCCGGCACCCCCACCTTCCCCGAATGCACCTGATCCCCACAGCGGCGAGGCGCTGTGGCAAACATTGGCACTCCATGTGAACCAGAATCGCGCATGGGCGGGACGAGTGGAGCGGCTCTGGGAGCAACACATGACATGACTGCAGTCATACGGAGGCCATGTGCGCAGCTCTGCTACAAACCTGGCGCAGGCTAGGACCACCCTACATGCGTGCGAATCAGCCCGCACTAACGGCCACCAGCGCATCCGAGAGCAAGAGGCGAGAATAACCGCCATCGAAGTCAGGCTTCAGGAAGTACGGCGTCAACAAGATGCATAGAACGAGGCCGCGGACAGAGGGGAAGAACCACCCGCAGATGAGGGGCAATGTCTCGTTGACCAACGTGTAGAACTGGGCCGCACCCTCAGGACAACGCGGGCAGAAGCAGCACGCTTGACTCCAAGCCTGCAGCAGCTCGACCCTCAGCTCTTTGAACTCCGGCAGTTGCAGTTGGAGTGTGAGGAGGAGTGGGCATCTGTCCATGCCAGATTGCAGGACATGTCCCAGCAGCGCACAAGGGTTTTTTCCCTCCGACAAAACGTCTCGCGGCAGTATCGTGCGTCTGCGCAATGGTCGACCAGGCCAGGCAGCTCACCAACAAGCACGAACAAGGCCTACAATAACAATTGATCCGTGACGTCACTCGCTCCTTTCTTATCAGTGCTGTGCAGAGGCTGGATTTTGACTGGGGGGAGTACTTGGAAGGATTGCGGCACCTGTACCCTCTAGACTCTTATACTACTGCCAGCCCGGCAGCCTTCCACTGTTTTCTGCACTGGACGATGACTCCCGAGCATTTGGAGCGCGGGCAGGCTGGACTCCTCCCATTCCCGACAACAAGCTTCCATTTGTACCATCACGACTTCCTCAGCTTCCTCTATCCCCTTGACCACTATCTTGACCGCGGAGCCCGTACTTTTCGCTGCTTCCTCGATTGGGCAGTGCGACAGCGCCACCGAGACCCCCTTCCCACAAACCTGCACCCCTTTGCTTGTCGAGGAGTCATACTGCGGGCAGCTTATCACCATGCGGAAGCTGACGAGCAGGATCATGCGGGCCTTCACCGTCTCTTCCTAGCACGGACGGTCAACCCTCGTGACGGTAGGACGCGAAGAGTGTTCATACGCTGGCTTCACCGTCAGTGACTCGGTTCCCCCTCTTTGAAGCATAGTTCGAGCACTAGCAACAAAGACTCACCTCACGGTGGGGAGGAAGTCTCCTCCGCCAATCAGCCATCACCAAGTGCCGTCCCGCGTCCGGCGCCTGTACCTCCTTCTCCCTCCTCACCTACTCAAGAGGGGAATGGCGCGGGTCCGGCGTACCCTGGATCCGCATCAACCCTGAGCGCGACGGACACCCTCCCTGGGACACAGCTGTTCGCGGCAGATCAGAGATCTCCTTCTTTTGCATCCCCCTCCCTACCTCTTCCCCCACACCAGCAAGAAACCCTTGTCGCTCTTCCGGCCTTTGGCCCTCTTCCTTGCCCTCCCTCCCCTCCGCCTTATCCTCCTGTACCTATGTCATCAAGGCATGAAGCAGCCTCCCTGCCGACGCATGATCTACCGTCTGGTGATGAGGTCGGAGTCGCATCAAGCAAGTCTCACCCCCAGGAACCACCTGCTGTGTCCGGAGCAGCCTCTCTACCGGTGCATCATTCACCGTCTGGCGAAGATGCCGGAGTTGAGCTGAACACCTCTCACCCCCAGGAACCACCTGCTACGCCGGGAGCAGCCTCCCTGCCGGTGCATCATCCACCGTCCGGCGGTGATGCCGGAGTCGCGCCAAGCAGGTCTCATCTCCGGGAACCGCCCGTCGCGCACGGAACAGGGCTACCTCTGGTGGATAATCCACCGGTCAACCGCGAGCCTGCACCTGATGGGACCAACGTGCCAGCTGCTGCCGCAGCCCCTGCCAAATCACCTGTCCCTGCGCGGCGCACTTCATCCCGCCTTCGTCGTCCCACTACAACGACATCCATGAGCACGCCGGAACCGACCGCTACGCGCAGCCCCTCTAAGCACACACAGAGTGATGCCATTCCGCTGGGGACAGACGATGAACGACATCAGGCAGAATCGGCAGGTCGTAGAATACCACCACCGCAAGAGTCCTTTGAGAAAATGCGAAGTCGCCTCCTCGCCTTGGCCCTGGCAGTGATCTGGACCACTGGCAGCAAGAACTACCAGCCAAGACATACGAGTGGTCAAACTGGGCACGCACCCAGGTCTTATCTGGGGCCCGCACCATGATGGAGGTTTACCCAGATGCCCACGTCCGCTCGGACGCAAAAGCCACACTCGACAAATACGTATGGCTGCAGAAACGACTATGGCGGCGAGAAGAGGACGCGTGTGGACTACGGTGGTGCACCCCAGTGCCGCTGAGAGATAAACTCATCATGCAAGAGCATGACCGCATGCACACGCGCTCTGCAACGGTCTATGAGGCCTTGGTCCCGCACGTGTACTAGGTGGGCTTGAAGAAACAGATTGGGGAGGTGGTGGCCACATGTGGAACATGCATTTGTCATCAACCCCGCCAAGGAGTCCACCAACCCCGTTTTGTGTACGCCCCTCTCAGCGCACCCATGGAGCGAGTCTTCATTGATTTCCATGGCCCTCTCCGCACCATCCAACGCAAAAATGTGCACTGGATCCTGGGCATTGACCACATGACCAAGTGGGTCATGGCTCGTGCAGTTCCCAAAGCCGATGCCGCACATGCTGCAGCATTTTAGAAAGAGGAGGTCATCTACCAGGGAGGCGGTTGTAAAATCATCCACTGTGACAACGACTCACACTTTGCTGGGGTATTCGCGGAAGTGGCCGTCTACTTCAACATTCAGATTGATAATGGGGCACCTTATCGGCCGCAGGCGCAGGGACAGGTCGAACGCATGCATGGAGCCATCACACAAACCATCCGGAAACTATCGGATGACACTACACAATGGGACGAGCAGCTGGAAGACATTGTCTACGAGTACAACATCACACCCCACTCCTCTACCAGCTTCTCACCTTACATGCTGCGTCATGGCCAACAACATTGGACCATGGTCACCCTGCCCCTCATGCCTGACGCACCGGTGCCACCACGAGACGAGGGATCGACAGTGGCTAACGAGGTGGAATTCACGCAACAACGAGGTGCTTGGCTCCAAAAGTGTCTCCAAGAGGCTCGCAGGCAAGGGTCTGCTGCAGCACAGCGTGGGGTCGACCGTGCCAATGCTGGTCTCATGACCGATGACTTCCAGGTGGGTGACAGCGTGCGGCCAAAGCGAGAGAATATCGGACGGGCACGACACAATGAAGCAATTATTTTGGACTAGTGCTACCAGATTTGGGCCGTCGATGGCGTCTTTGTGTGGCTCGAGGGCCGCCACACTTCCAACATCATGGTGTGCGGGAGCGGCTCGAGAAGCTTCCCGTCCGCTGCCAAGCTGATGCGGGTGGCGGCCATCCGCCCCGCCTTAGCACCGAGGAAGAAGTGGAAGAGGTGGTGGCTATGTTTGCAGGGGCACCTCCGTCACCTTCTCGTCCACAGTGCCCCCCTCTGCCCATCACCACCACAGCCATACCTGAGGCTTCCTTGGCCCGGGGGACTCGGCTTGGTTCGGCGGGTATTAGGGTGCCTATCTCGGCACACGTGGAGGCACACGGGCAGAAAGCTGGATCTAGTACGCTACAACAACAGGCGCAGCAGCAAGTGGAAGGCAAGCAAAAGGGAAAACGTGCTCTGATAGAAAAGGATAGTGGCACAAAGAAGCACCGTCGGGCATAATAGGGAAAACTCCCTATTCGGCGCCCCAGGACCTCGGAGGAACCGACATTAGCAGCCAAACCAGAGGCCCAGCCGCAGTTACATCCTCGAATGAAAACGTCACATACGGCAGATGGTCGACCTGCATCAAAAGTGCAACCCGAGAGACCCCAACTGCGAGAACGGGAAGAACTACCTCGTGCAGCAGCTGCACCCGGCGCAGCGCCCGAGGCGCGAACATCGGCAGCAGCAACAGCAGAGCAGCGGGACCAGGAGGTGCTGCCTCCTGCAGTAGCTGCACCTGGTGCGGCGCCCGAGGCGGGAATGCCGGCAGCAACAACAGTAGAGCACCGGGACCAGGAGGTGCTACCTCCTGCAGCAGCTACCCCCGGCGCGGCCCCCGAGGCGCGAACGCCGGCAGCAGCAACAGTAGAGCAGTGGGAACAGGAGGTGCTGCCTCCTACAGCAGCTGTATCTGGCATGGCACCTGAGGCGCGGCTGCCAAAGCCAGCGGCAGCAGCAGCAGAGCAGCGGGACCAGGAGGTGCTGCCTCCTGCAGCAGCTGCACCCGGCGCGGCGCCCGAGGCGCGAACGCCGGCAGCAACAGTAGCAGAGCAGCGGGACCAGGAGGTGCTGCCTTCTGCAGCAGCTGCACCCGGCGCGGCCCCTGAGGCGCGAACGCCGGCAGTAGCAGCAGCAAAGCAGCGGGACCAACAGGTGCTACCTCCTGCATCAGCTGCACCTGGCGTGGCACCCGAGGCGCGAACGCCACCAGCAGCAGCAGCAGCAGAGCAGCGGGACCAGGAGGTGCTTCCTCCTGCAGCAGCTGCACCTTGCGTGGCGCCCAAGGCGCGAATGCCACCAGCAGTAGCAGCAGCAGAGCAGCAAGACCAAGAGGTGCTGCCTCCTGCAGCAGCTGCACTTGGCGTGGCGCCTGAGGCGCAAACGCCACCAGCAGCGGCAGCAGCAGAGCAGCGAGACCAAGAGGCGCTGCCTCCTGCAGCTGCTGCACCTGGCATGGCGCCCGAGGCGCGAACGCCACCAACAACAGTAGCAGCAGAGCAACGGAAACAAGAGGTTTTGCCTCTAGCAGCAGTTGCACCCGGCGCGGCGCTCGAAGTGTAGGCGCCACCAGCAGCAGCAACAGCAGAGCGGCGGGACCACGAGGAGCTGCCTCCTGCAGCAGTTGCACCTGGCGTGGCGCGCGCGGCGCAAGTGCCACCGCCGGCGGCAATAGCAGCTGAGCAACAGGACCAAGAAGTGTTGCCTCCTGCAGCAGCTGCACCCGGCGCAACGTCCAAGGCGCGAACGCCGACAGCAGCAGCAGCAGAGTAGCGAGACCAGGAGGTCCTTCCTCTTGCAGCAGCTACATCTGGCGTGGTGCCCGAGGCGCGAACGCCACCAGCAGCAGCAGCAGAGCAGCGGGAACAGGAGGTACTGCCTTCTGCAGCAGTTGCACCTGTCGCGGCCCCCGAGGCGCGAACGCCGGCAGCAGCAGCAGTAGAGCAGCGGGACCAGGAGGTGCTTCCTCATGTAGCAGCTGCACCTAACGTGGCGCCTGAGGCGCGAACGCCACTAGCAGCAGCAGCAGCAGAGCAGCGGGAACAGGAGGTGCTGCCTCCTGCAGCAGTTGCACCTGGCGTGGCGCTCGAAGCGCAGGCGCCACCAGTAGTATTAGCAGCAGAGCAGCGGGAACAAGAGGTACTGCCTCCTGCAGCAGTTGCACCTGGCGTGGCGCCCGAGGCGCGAACGCCATCAGCAGCAGCAGCAGCAAAGTAGTGGGAACAGGAGGTTCTGCCTCTTGCAGCAGTTGCACCTGGCGCGGCGCTTGAAGCACAGGTGCCACTGGCAGCAGCGGCTGCAGCTGGCGTGGCGCTAGATACACAACGCCACCGCCAAGGGTAGCAGTAGCGGAGAAGAATCCGGAGAAGCAACAGGAGAAGAAGTGAAGAGGGCCGCGGGGAATCCGTAGGGGAGAAAAGAGGCAACAAAGGGAGACGGAGAAGTGAGAAGAAGAAAGAGAGCCTCCACCAGTGCATCAAGAACAATGCAATTTGCTCCATGCCCCTCCTTCGAGGTGTGAGCCACTCCCCCCCGATGATAGATCTCTGTGGCCAACTAGCTCTCGGCGGGAGGCCGTAGTGGGGCCAACACAAGCGCAGGAAGGAAGTCGGCAAGAGGAGCTTGAAGTGAGAATTGAAGCAGATAATCGGGATGACGAAGAGGAAGAGGAGTATGCGGCTCCACAACTATGTGCAACTTGCAAGGATTCGGTCGCTGGATAGGGATAAGTGGTGTGTGAGGGATGTAGGGCCAGTTTGCATTTGGCCTGCTGTGACTTGGACCTTGATATCATGTACGACATCAAGATGTGTGAGGCCTGCGCAGCACGTCTGAAGGAAGGCATGGGAGTCGACAGTGAGGAGGAACTGTAGAAGGAAAGGGAAGAGGAGAGGGCCCGCTGAGGCATTGGAGCCAGAAGATCCAGTGTACCACAAGATGAGAAGGAACCATGCGGCAACTGTGAGGAACCGATGGATGCCACCACACTGTTCCGCTGCTTTGTGTGTAGACACCCGGTGCATGCAACTTGCCAGGACCTGAGAATAGGGAACCGTCGCAAGGTGATCGGCTGTAAGAAGTGTGCACCCCTCATGCACCAAAAAGCAGACAGGGAGGACGCAAGGAAGAACATACCTGCTTTTAAGCGATGGATTGAGAGGTGCGAGGCATGCGGCGAGCCACACGACCGCACTGAAGCGAGTTGGTGCTATTAATGCAAAGCACAACTCCACCCCAAATGGGGGACGGAGATTCCGGGGCTAGGGAAACATTGCAAGGGTTGTATCCGGAGGCTGGTGGAACAGTAGCAGGAGGTCGGCAGGGAGGGTGGACAAGCGGCTGGTCCAAGCACACCAGGAGTGGAAAAAGTGGATGAGTGTGGGAATTGCAAACGACCGGTGAGGACGCAAAGAAGTGCTGCTTCAACTGCACGGTGGCCCTCCACCATGTCTTCGGGGAAGGGGAACTAATGCAACAGAAAGCAGTACATGTTTGCCCGGCCTGTGCTCCGTAGCTGAAAGAAAGGATGCAGAAGGAGAGGGAAGAACGGGGAAAGGAAGGCCGGCGAGCGTTGGAAGTAGAGTGGCGCCTACGTTGTGCACAATACAACAATCTTGGCGCCACCGAGTCATGTAAGGGGTGCCATCAGCCCCTCCATCGGCCATGTGGACAAATGCTGTCAGGAGTGGGGCAACATTGCGAGCAATGCGTGGCGAGGTTGTGACTCCTTGAGGCCAGGGCACGGGATCAGAGGCAGCGGGGGGAGGGAGGCCAAAACACGGAGGAGCGGAGGGGGCCACGCTCATATACAGGCTCTCACCCTGTGGAACAGCTTTGTCGCAATGCGGTGGCATTGCCGGGACAAGAGGGAGCGGCGGCTCAGAATGCAGTTTTGGCCATGAGAGCGCTGAGGAGCAGGGATGTTCCTGAGGTAAGAAGAAAGGTGCTGGCGATGGTGAACGGGGCATTGGCAATAATGTCTCAGTGGTGTCTCCTGAGGGACCCACCGCCACTAGCAGCACCACGATCCTCAGCCTCGCAGGGACCAAGTTTACCACCCCATCCTCCTCCAGCTCCGGTCAATGATCAACGTGCCCGACATCTGGATCGACCAGAAGGGCCAAGGGGACGCCTGCATGGACGTGGAGAAGAAATCAGAGGGGCCAGAACGCCGGGGCGCCACGGGACGATGGGGCATCCCGGAGCTCCGGCCGATCACACGTCGGCGCATCGGCCGGGACACTCTATAACCCCAAGAGGCGGCAGAGGAGCAGAGAGCAGAGAGATAATCCCGGCAATTCCCGCTGAGGGGAACAACGTCTGGAGGGGTGCGCGAGGCGCACCAGGGAGGACAAAGGGCGGCAGCCGGGGCAGAGGAAGGAACAACATGAAACCCACGCGGCACAGACATGGAATCATCGACGCGGCAAGGAAGAGGCGAGGGGCAGCGAGGGTCCAAGACCGAAGTAGGAACGGGGCGAGAGGGAGCGAGTACGGATGATGGAGCAGGGGTAGGACGAGATGGAGCATGGACCGGGGCTCCAGGAGTGGGTGAAAAGAGGAAGAGAGGCATGGATGTGGAAGAGGGACCCAGAGAGGAGAAGACACCACGTACGGGTAGTTGTCCATGGTATGAAAGAAGGGTGCGCATGCCTGCGAGGCAATGCGGACGCTGTACGCGCCACACACACCGGGAATACGGGATGGTGGATGCAGAAAAGGGGTGGCTGTGCCTGCCCTACCAGATGGTTAGGCAGGGAATCCCAACGGAGGTAAAAATCAGGCTCAAGGAGGAACACGACGCCGTGACAGGAATTGTGTGCTGCCGCTGCAGGAGAATGCTGGAGGCCCCTCATGGGAGGTGTGACTATTGCAAGAGGGCAGCACATGCTGCCTGCATAAGAACCAATGAGGAGGGACGCGACAACTGTAGCAGCTGTTGGACGCGACCACGCACTGGCACGGCGGAGGGAGACTGCCCCAGCTGTCTAAGAGAGCTGAGAGGAGTGACTCCGTGGTGTGAGAAGTGTGCGTGCTTCTCACATAGTGAATGCGTCAAGAAGGTAGGGGAGAGGAAGCTGCGCCATGGAGGCCGCATCTTGCTGTACCAATGTCTCAGGTATTCCAGGTCGCGAAGCGAGCCATGCGCCACCTGCAGGGGCCCGGTGCGGGTCCGGAGGTGGTACTGCATTAGCTGCCGGCAGCGGATGCACCTCGCGTGGGCTCTTCGGTACAGCAACACGCAAATAGGGCTCCATGGACTGCTCTTTATACCATGTGAGGAGAGCGATGATGCTAGAAGGAGAGTGCAGGGAGAGCAGAGGGAAGCGGCGTGGCGCCTGCAGGAACAGCGAGAAAGAGGGTCCGGAGAAGGGGAGCGCAGGATAACCCCACGGAGGAGCCCCAAGGTGCGGAATGAAGGCATACGACAAGAGGGGCTCCACCGGGAGTTGGAAGCAGTGGCAAGGACGAGATGGGCAGAGGAGGAGTACTCCTCACCGGACATAAGGGAAGGAGAGGCCGCACCGGGAAGAGGACGGGAGCGGTAGAGGCACGGCGGATGATCCGGCGGAAGGAGGAGAATGGGATGAACAAAACCAGGGAGGAGGGATGGATGGACGAGGACGTCCAGCTCGTTTTGCGGGGGTAGGGTATAGCAGTGTTAATGATGTTTTGTTTATCCACCGGAGAATGAGGAAAAGGGGAGCCGGAACCCGGGTTCACGGAAGGGGAGCGAAAAAAGGGATGTCGACGAATCATCCGACGACCCGCTCGAGCGAGGAAAATAAATCATCAGGAGGGCAGTTCAAATATGGGAAATGACGTGGCGCGAGGAGGGTATTGCAGCTGGCTGCGTAAGCCAACCAGACCTGCCAAGAGGAAAGGAAGGCGGCTTGAGGCTGGCTTGACGGGAGCAGAATCGCGTCCAAACCTCGAGGACAGGAGCGGTATTCGAAGCGTCTTATCCAGAAGTCTTTTGATGTGCGGACCGCGAAGTGGGACTGGAGGGTGAGGAGAAATCCGGGAAGAGGCGCCGCGAGGAGAAGATAAAAAGGAAGGGGGGTGAGATAAAGAGGCTGCTGATGAGAAGAGCTCCTGTCAAGAGTTAACTTTAGACGCTCCATCGCAAGAAACCCAGTGAAATATGGACATCGGACGTTCCTACTCCCAACTCGCGACACCACGCCCGCTACCGGCGAATTGCGCAGATGGACACTCGTCCGACGCCGGGGCAGGAAGCCGGTTCTGCAACCATCGGCTAAACCGAGAGATTGCCGCCCCTCGGTTGAAGCAGACTGTCAAGCGGGACTCGCGTCCCATCTCGTGACAAGCTAGACCAGTGGAGATAGTTTAGCCTCAGGGCATACGGGAATAGCAGTGTGTGCAAGTGTGCCGGTCTTGAATGGGAAGGCCGCTCCCCGAGGAGCACGCCACGGAGCCATCATGGTCTGGTCATGAGTTCCCCCGGGAGCACCAGCCTCCAAGCTCAAGACGTGGCCCCCGCGACTCCCCGGTGACTTTCTACGCCATCTACACCTGCTGCAATGTCCCACATCGGCTTGGAGCCCGGACGGTCCTGGGAGTGATGCAGTGGGCGCACCATCATACAGGCGGAGCTGTGGAGCATTTATGGCAACCGTGGCTGCAGAGGCTTCCCCGGGACGACGAACCTCGCTGCGTAGAGAGCTGGCAGGAAGTCACGCGAGACGTCGGACGGCTTGCGGCGAAGGCGGCTGAAGAGCGTGCCGAGGCGTACCGAGCCTATCGCCGCTACCAGCAAGAACTTGCCCGCCTGCAAGAGGAGGACCCGGCTCGTTTGCTGTCCCGTGCAGGTCGTCGCGCTGGTGGACCACTGGAGCCACGCCGCATCATCCCACGAGCGGGCAACGGAGCTGCCATTCACCGCACGGTGTTTGTGCCATGACCATCACCCGCCGATGATCCGGAGATACGGGAGGCTTATGGTTTGCATGTGTTGCTTGGTGATGTCTAGGTGGCTAACCACTCAGAAAGGAGGCTGGTTGCTTGGTTGTATCTTCACTCTGTTGAATGCACATTCCGTACTTCTCCAAGTTCTCTCCCTTGTGTAGTTAGACAAAGGTCCTTCAACTTTGACATCATATGGTACGGTGAATGATTGACCGTCAGAGCCTGATGAAAAGCATAGGTGTGAATGCCTTGATAATTTGGTGGATTGTTGGTCGAATGATTGACCGTTAAGGATTAATTGGGGTGAGTGGATTGCTGAAAAAGCTCAGTGGTGATTGTCGTAGGCTAGTGGAGTGCAAAACGCAGTCAATGCTTGTCTGGTGAATGATCCGTCGCGTGCCTTCAAGGGGCTAGGCGGTTCGGCATAGAGCGGACCCGGTTAACCCAGTTGCGGGGATAGCTCGGGAAAAGCGAACGCCTGCAGAGCAGATCCTCGCATGCTGTCAGACCCGATTCTGGCCGAAGGCGAAAAAGGGTATAACACCTAGTACATCTGAACTGTGATTGGACACTCTGACCGTGGCTGACTCGTGTTATGATCAATAGAAGTAAAAGTCACTCGGATACATTTGTGGTCATGGTCAATGGCACATGCCAACTTTGTCTCGGCATTGCGCACAATGGCCACACCGAGCCACCAGTATTCTACCTTTTTTGCAACTGCAATATCATGCCTAGTACATCTACACTATGATTGGACACTCTGGCCGTGGCTTTTCGTGTTATCATCAATAGACGTAAAAGTCACTTGCATACATTTTGTGGTCATGGTCAGTGGCACATGCCAACTTTGTCAAGGCATTGCGCACAATAGCTGTGCCAAGCCATCGGTTTTTTACCTTGTTTATACCTGCAAGGTCATGCATATTATATTTGTACTATGATTGGGCACTCTGGCCAATGCTGACTCGTGCTAGGATTCGTAGAAGTTAAAGTCACTTGGTAAACGTTGTGGTCATGGTCAGTGGCACATGCCACCTTATACTAGACATTCCGCACAAAAGCCACACCGAGCCACCAGTATTCTACCTTGTTTGTACATGCAAGATCATGCCTAGTATATCTGCACTGTGATTGGACACTCTGACTGTGGTGGACTCGTGTTCTGATCAATAGAAGTAAAAGTCACTTAGACAAATTTGTGGTTATGGTCAGTGGCACATGCCAACTTTGTCAAAGCATTGCACACAACAGCCACACCGAGCCACCCTTATTCTACCTTGTTTATACCTGCAAGGCCATACCCAGTATATCTGCAATGTGACTGGACACTCTGACCTTGGCTGACACGTGTTATGATTCATAGCCGTTTAAGGTACTTGGTAATATTTGTGGTCATGGTCAGTGGCACATGCCAACTTTGTCAAGGCATTGCGTACATTAGCCGTGCCAAGCCACCGGTTTTTTACCTTGTTTATACATGCAAGACCATGCATATTAGATGTGCACTGTGATTGGGCACTCTGACTGTGGCTGACTCTTGTTATGATCAATAAAAGTTAATGTCACTTGGATACATATGTGGTCATGGTCAGTGGCACATGCCAATTTTGTCAAGGCCTTGCGCACAAACGCCACACCAAGCCACCAGTATTCTACCTTGCTTGTACCTTTAATAGCATGCCTAGTATATCTGCACTGTGATTGGACACCATGATCGTGGCTGACTCGTGTTATGATTCATAGCCGTTTAAGGCACTTGGTAAACATTGTGGTCATGGTCAGTGGCACATGCCAACTTTGTCAAGGCATTGTGCACAATAGCCGTGCCAAGCCACCGGCTTTTTACCTTGTTTATACCTCTAAGGTCATGCCTAGTACATCTGAACTGTGATCGGGCACTCTGACTGTGGCTGACTCGTGTTACGATCCGTAGAAGTTTAAGTCACTTGGTAAACTTTGTGGTCATGGTCAGTGGCACATGCCAACTTTGTCAAGGCATTGCACGCAATAGCCACACCGAACCACCAGTATTGTACCTTGGTTGAACATGCAAGATCATGCCTAGTACATCTGCACTGTGATTGGACACTCTGACCGTGGCTGACTCGTGTTATGATTCTTAGCCGTTTAAGGTACTTGGTAAACTTCGTGGTCATGGTCAGTGGCACGTGCCAGCTTTGTCAAGGCAGTGCGCACAATAGCCGTGCCAGCTCGGATGATTCAGATGACGAACCCCTGCGTGACGTCGGCTGGCTGCGCCTCGACGATGAGCCTTTTCCACGTCCGTCAAGAGCTCTGACCATCTCACGAAGCGGCTGCCGCAATTTCAACCTGCAAGTCTATGACTATTGGGACTCAGATCCTGATCTTGGAGCCGGTCTGATAAGGGACGAAGAGCCACCACCACCAACGGTCCCACTTTCCTAACGATGGAACCACATGCTCCACAAGCGCTTCACAGACCACCAAAAACAAGAAGTCAAGGAGCTCCTCACGTACCACAAAGAAGTGTTCACATGCAAGACAGGCGAGATCGGAGCAGTTGACACAGTCCATGTCATTCACACAGGAGACGCGCCGCCACATAAGCACAAATCTTGACGTCTACTCAAGGACTAGAAGGATATCATCAATGAAGGTCTGCGTGAACTCAAGGAACAGGGTGTGATTGTTGAAGTGGCAAGTCCATGGCGTTCCAATCTGGTGATTGTGGGGAAGCCGGACGGTACAAAGCGGTTATGTGTTGACTCTCGCAACCTTAACAAGGTAACTGTTGAAGATGCATATCCCATGCCGCTCGTTGTTGATATCCAAGAACATCAACGCGGGAAGAGTTGGTTCACCAAGCTCGACGTCAAGTCGGCCTTTCACACCATCCCCATGGATCGCAACTCTATGCTGAAGACGGCCTTCACCACTCCGGACGGGTTATATGCCTTCACTCGCATGCCCTTTGGGCTACGCAACGCCACTGCTACGTTTCAACGCGTAATGCACCAAGTATTGTGTGATGTTCCTAGTGCATGTTGATACGTGGATGACATCAAGGTCGCCGCGTTCAGTTTCCAAGAACTGATGGCTTCACTTGACATTGTGTTCTCGGCCCTACGCTCCGCAAACCTTCGTTTGAAGGCCCCTAAGTGAGTCATCGGGGTAGACAACATGGAATTCCTGGGATTCATCATCAATGCACAGGGGATATCCATGGACCTGGACAAGATCGCAGCCTTCCATGACTGGAAAGGGCCGATTACATCATCCCAGGTCAAGATCTTCCTAGGGTTTGTCAGCTTCTACCATAAATTTGTCCGCGACATGCAAAGATTGATCGTCCATTGCAGCGCCTTACCCATGAAGATGAACCGTTTGAGTGGTCCGAGGCATGTCAGCTTGCATGGGCCGAGCTTAAGCACTGCCTCATCACAGTCCTGATGCTGGAATTCCCAGACTTCAACCTGCCATTCGTCATCACAACAGATTTTACACAAGAGGGTATTGGGGCCATCCTGTCTCAACGAGGAGATGACGGCATGATGAGAGTGGTCTGCTATGGCAACCCTGTGCTCAACGACGCGGAGGCCAAGTACCCTCCGGTGAAGGGAGTATTAGCTACTGAGCTAACCACCTCTGGCAGAGAAGCCGCAAAACCAAAAAGCTCACAAAGATTTTTAGGCCTTCTTCCTTTGTTGATACGTGTCATGCACCCCAGACTTAATCAGGCATACACTTCACCTTCAATAGTACTAACGCCTTAGCATTACATCTCAATAAGAGCTCAAGTCGTCAATACGCAAGAGAGAATCAAGCAAGGGTTGATTGATCAGCATGCAAGACAAGTCCTTTATAGCTGTCTGTCCAGTCCTAAAACTCGAAAGCACATTCCTGGAAAGTGGCCTGAACCAGCCAGGTCACCAATAGACTTGCACAGTGGGCTTGACACATAAGCATCCTAGTATCAAGGTGACAGATCAACCATGTAGCGTCCAATAAGCTACAGACTTTCTTTCTTGGAAGCTTCCACAGCAAATAAGATATGCATGGGGCCAGGATCGACCTCGTGACCTCTCACTTGGCCAAATCAACGAAATGGCCAAGGTAACCACTCACCCACATGGTGTACTCACAGGTCATATCTCACAAGAGACAGAGCATAGTTGAGTCACACTACAACGGATCTAGGGGTCATACCTCCACAAGGGGCAGAGCATTCCTGATCCGTCCTACAACACTGAACAAGGGGCAAAAACATTCAACAAATCTCTCCCTTGCTCCTTGCGTCAGTGACCA
>SZWC01000701.1:344238-360556 GCA_023375785.1 Penium margaritaceum | reverse complement strand
TCCTCCTCCTCCTCCCCCCTTCGCTGACACCATGGCGAGAGCTGGGCGGAGAGATTCAGAGCCCCTGATCCTTATCACTGGCTGCTAGGTCTCTACCAAACGGGCGGTTGCTTGGCCACCGTTTGACGGCAAGGGCGTCCAAGAAATTCAATCGAGATCAAGAAGTGGATTGCGACGGGTTTCCGATGTCTCGACCAGCAGATCCGTCCTCCGAGCACAACCGGTTATCGTGTATTCTCCACCAGCCCAAGCCGCTGACACCGCGAAAACTGATCCAAGAAGAGCCGTCGCTCACGAACACAGAGAGGAGAACGTCTGAACATAAACCCTTGAAACGCGCAAGCGTGCCCACTTCGGACCTAGGACATGCTCGCCACAAGTCTGTGCGCCACCACACCTTTACCCGCCAGGAAACCCGACTTGACAGCGGATAGCAAGCGCGAGTTGGAGGTGGTCTGGTCAGGACAACTGCAAAGCGAACAAAACAAGTGTGCAAGTGAGAAGTGTGAGGTTGTGGAGGTGGTGGAGACGGTGACGGCTTCAGGACAGCCCGAGTGGATTTCTCGCCTGCCGGGCCAATGCAAGAGCTGTGACGGATAGCTGCGGGGGTGAACGACCATGGCAGGCATTGAAACGAGCGGACAGACGAGCTCACGGGGAAGATCTCGCCGTCCCAATCGCTCCTCACCGTCGCTCCACGGCCAACACAAGAGCCAGATTGTATGCACGTCAGGGCCGTGTTTGCAGCTCGAACGCTCAGGAGGACCGCGATCTCCATGGGTTTGCGAAGAAACATCTCAGATATTATTATCACACTACTTCCCCTCAAACCACAAATCTCCGCGCCAATATTTTGCGACGATCCCTCCGAACCCTAACGGTTCGTTGGGCTTCGCGCTTGAATCAAATACAACGGTTCTGTCGCCATAAGCATTCTGAGACTTAATCCGAACGTGAACTGGAGGCTCTTTCGTTTTTACCCTTGGTTTCAACCTCAACACCACAACCAGCCTGAAAGCTCATCCTGTCCCCCCCCCCCCCCCCCCCCCCCCCCCCCCCTCCCCCCCCAATACACTGGATAAGAAATAGAATGCATACGAAAATTTTACGATTAAAGGTGAAATTAAATACAAAATTGACTTGAATAAGTTTTGTTTAATCAATAGATCACCCTTCTCCTACTCCGTATCGTGAAAAGAGATGGGATGAGCTATACATGATGCTTACATGAAGATAAGAATGCCACATAAACTTTATCAAAAGAGGAGGAATAGTATAGTAGAAATAATTTTTACATTTGGTCAAGGGTCGATTGGATAGCACTCGAGGAGTTATGCGTGAGTGGTTCAAGCAAGCAAAAAAGGAGGTAAATCAAGTTAAACGATTGATCCGAGAAAAAAATGCCTAATTGAAGCGGCAAAGACGATGCATGGGGCCATGAATAATGTAAAATAAGAGAAATAAATGTTCAATTATCTCTTCATTAAGGCAGTAGAGGCAAAGCCCCTATTCATTTGGATTCACGAATCAAATTTTTTGTGCCACAGGAATGGAGTAGAAGAGGATCAGAGTCTTCCTTTCTTTTCTTGAAGATAAGAGATAAGATGGAATGCTCCTTGATTTTTTAAGACCAACAGAAAGGCTGTTTTGAGCAATTTCATTCCAAGTTGTTTTTATAGAGCGTGAAAATAATACAATGAGAATTTGTGAGTAGAATTCTGCAGCGGTGGGAGAATAATATGCATACATTAATTATATTTTGCTGCTGCTCGACATAACCACAATCTTTGTCATTTCTTGATAGAAACCGGCTTGTCACCATGGAACTAATCTAGAAACCAACAAATTTGAGACCACACCTTGTGATGGTGCGCTATTTGCTTTTTGGTAGAACATCTTGTCACAGACGAGAAACATGTCATACAAATTCTATTCCACTAGAGTTAAGCTTTGGAGTATGCAAAGGGTAGTTGGTGGAGGAAGAGTGTGCGTGAGGATTAAGGAACATACACACCAAGCACACACATCCCATGGATTTGGAATTGTTTGCTTTGAATGAGCCAAAAAAAAAAACTTAGCACCTTCAATAGTGTGTGCCTGGTCGAAGAGGCCACCCACGTGAAGCTCTTGCGTTGGGCGTCACTGCCATCCTGAGGGGTCAAGCACAACCTCTCTGCAAACTTCCAAGGGCAGCTAATCACTGCAATCAATATGTACTGTTATCAAACCATATGAACCAAGAGTGAATATGATGCATGCACTTATTCCTTTACTTTTGTTGTCAGCATGAGGTGGCTCTCCCATCAGTGTGGCGACACAGTGCTTTGCATGTAATAAATGATAGAGTTCTTTGCAATGATTGTGGAAAAAGTTCTCCACTCATACATGAGCCTCAAATGCTCCAACAACTTTTACTGATGAATTCCACAATGCTCATTTTTTGCCAATTCGTGTGCACGTGATCGCAGTCAAGAGGCATTTGTGTTTCAACATGTTGACATGCAAAACAACACTCGTCCATGGCTTCCACATACAAAAGATAACATGCAAGAGAGGGATATATGGCAGAGTAAAACAGTTTGAGTCTAACATGTCAGATCCACATGAATATCAATAACAAAAAACCAATTGAGAATATCATGAGCACGTAGAAAACCAAGAGCACTTAGAAGGAGGAGATGGCACGTGTGCTGTACCAATCCGCTGTGGGGAGCATCATGTACTCCATGGTGGCAACGCGACCCGACGTGGCCTTCGCGGAGGGCCAAGTAAGCCGTTACGTTGCTGACCTTGGGCCGCTGCATTGGCAAGTGGTGAAGCAGATCCTCCGCTATCTCAAGGCGACAAAACAGACGCGGCTCGTGTTTGGAGGGGGAGAGTGTGACGACTCCCTTGAGTTTGTCGGCTACTCCGATGCCGACTGTCCTGGTAAAGTGGATGATAAAAAGTCAACTTCGGGATACAAATTTATGCGTGGAGGTGCAGCAGTTTCATGGGCAAATAGGAAGCATGACTGTGTGGCACTGTTGAGCACCGAAGCGGAGTACATCATGCTTGCAGAAGCCGCAATGGAGGAGGTGTGGCTGCTGCGGCTGCTAAATGAGATCGGGGTGCTGCAAAGGAAGCCGAAGGTACTCAATGTCGACAACGTTGAGTGCCATCAGCTTGACCCAGAACTCGGTGCTACACAAGAGGACCAAGCACATCGAGATCCGGCATCACTACGAGCATGAATTAGTGGCGAAAGGAGATGCGGCTATTGTGCATTGTGGCACTAAGCACATGCATGCGGATGCCATGACCAAGGCACATCCCAAGGACAGGCATGACATGAGCTGCATGGAGCTCGGTCTGCGCTGTGAAGTTTAAAATGCTATAGGTTCCAAGGATATGGCATCAAGGATACGGTGCAAGGGGGAGATTGTTGACATGGTGTGCCCCTTGCCATGAGTGCCGTTGATCGTACTCCCTGGTTCGACCACTGAGGAGTGGTAGAAAGCCTGATCTGACTTAAGATTTGGACTTGGATTTTGCCATGGAAGACTGCGCTTTGAATCGCTCGATTTGAGTGACTATTCAGAAAGTTAGCCAAGCCCAAAGTTCGGGCATTGGGCATGTGGAATCTGGTACCCGCCATGGGTGGCGGGATAATCCACAGGCATTGATCCGAGTTCATCCGCAACGAGCTCCAAATGCACCAGGGGCATAAAAGAAGTAACTAGAAGGACCTCCTTGACCAGGATGAAATTGTCCTTAACTTCTGGGCGAGGAAAGCCGCTTTTACAAGTCATCGTCGAAGCGCCTCCCGTTGCCTAGCGAGCAAGGCAAGGTGGGTAGCTCCACCGAGGGTTACTTTGACGATTGTTGCAAGGGCTCTACTGCTTCGATTTGGACATGCTTGGATGCATTGGAAAGCTCAGATTACAGGCTAAAAGTGTGTGATGTAATCTTGTTATGCCAATGAACAAAAGCATGTTTCCATTCAGTTCTACTGAATGCAACATGTTCTGCCCACTTACATCTGTGATCCTTGTGCTCAAGACTCTTCACCAAAGGTGTCCATCGGCCGCCCCAAAAATTTTTAGCGTGCATCAGTGAGAGCTTGGCATCCTTGAGGGCGCTTCCACACCCACTAGTGCCAACATAGGGTGCAAGTAGAGGGTAACTAGGGTGCAACTAGGGTGTAACTAGGGCGCAATTAGGACACAAATAGGGCACATTTAGGGTACAACTAGGGCGCAACTAGGGCGCAATAAGGGTACAACTAGGGTGCAACTAGGGCGTAGCTAGTGCCCCACTGAGGCGCAACTAGAGCATAACTAGGGCACAACTAGGGCGCAAGAAGGGCGCAAGTAGGGCACAAGTATGGCGCAACTTGGACGTAACTAGGGCGTAACGACGGCGTAGCTAGTGCCCAACTGAGGTGCAAGTAGGGTGAAACTAGGGCGCAACCAAGGCACAACTAGGGCGAAACTAGGACACAAGTAGCAACCAAGTAGGGCGCAAATAGGGTGCAACTAGGGCACAACTAGGGCACAACTAGGGCGTAGATAGTGCCCAACTGAGGCGTATTGAGGGGGCATCTAGGGCACAACTTGGGCGCAACTAGAGCACAAGTAGGGCAGAACCGGGATGCAAGTAAGGTGCAAGTAGGGCGCAAGTTGGACGCACGTAGAATGCAACTTGGGTGTAACTAGGACGCAAGAAGGGTGCAACTAGGGTGCAAGTCGGGCTCAAGAAGGGCGTAACTAGGGCACAACTAGGGTACAACTAGGGCGCAAGTAGGGCGTTAGTAGGGTGCAATTAGGCCATAACTAGGGCGCAACTAGGGCACAACAAGGGTTCAAGTTGGGCACAACTAGGATGCAATAAGGGTGCAACAAGGACGCAAGGAGGACGCAAGAAGAGCGCAACTAGCGTGTAACTAGGGCGCAACAAGGGTGCAATTAGGGCGCAATGAGGGCATAACTTGTGTCTAACAGAGGTATAACTAGGGTGCAAGAAGGGCGCAATAAGGGCATATCTAGTGCCCAACTGAGGTGTAACTAGGACGCAACTAGGGCACGAATAGGGCGCAACAAGGTCGCAACTAGGACGCAAGTAGAGCGCAAGTAGGGCCCAAGAACGGCAAAACTAGGTCACAACTAGGGCTCAACTAGGGCGTAGCTAGTGCCCAGTAAAGGCACAACTAGGGCGGGACTAAGGCGCAACTAGGGTGCAAGTAGGGTGCAACTTGGACACGAGTAGGGCACAAGTAGGGCACAGGTAGGATGCACGTAGGGCCCAAGTAGGGCACAACTAGGCGCAAATTGGACGCAAGTAGGGCACAAGAAGGGTGCAAGGAGGGCACAACTAGGGCGCAACTAGGACGCAACTGGGATACAAATAGGGCGCAACTAGGGTGGAAGTAGGATGCAAGTAGAATGCAACTAGGGCACATCTAGGGCACAACTAGGGCGAAACTAGGGTGCAAGTAGGGCCCAAGCAGGGTGCAAATAGGGGGCAACTAGGGTGCAAGTAGGACCCAAGTAGGATGCAAGTAGGGTGCAACTAGGGTGCAACTAGGGCGCAACTAGGGTGCAACTAGGGCACAACTAGAGTGCTAGTAAAGCACAAGTAGGGGGCAAGTAGGGCGCAACTAGTACATAACTAGGGCACAAGAAGGACACAACTAGGGCACAAGTAGGGCACAACGAAGGACCACCTAGGACGGAACTAGGGCGCAAGTAGGGCGCAAGTAGGGTGCAAGAAAGCTGCAACTAGAGCGTAACTAGAGCGTAACCAAGGCGCAAATAGGGTGCGAGTAGGGTGGAAGAAGGGCACAAGTAGGGCAAAAGTAGTGCACAACTCGGACATAAGTGTGGTGCAAGAAGGATGCAAGTAAGGCGCAACTAAGGAGCAACTAGGGTGCAACTAGGGCGCAACTAGGACGTAACTAGGACGCAAGTAGGGGGCAAGTAGGGCGCAAGTAGGGCGCAAGTAGGGTGCAACAAGAGCGCAACTAGGGCAAAACTAGGGCGTAGCTAGTGCCCAATTGTAGCACAACCAGGGCACAACTAGGGCGCAACTAGGGTGCAACTAGGGCACAACTAGAGCGTAACTAGGGCATAAGTAGGGTACAAGTTGGGCACAAGTAGGGTGCAATTAGGGCGCAACTAGGGCACAACTAGGGCGTAGCTAGTGCCCAAATGAGGCGCAACTAGGGCACAACTAGGGCGCAACAAGGGTGTAATTAGGGCGGAATTAGGGCCCAACAAGGGCACAAGGAGGGCGCAAGTAGGGGGCAAGTAGGATGCAAATAGGGCGCAACTAGGGTACAACTAGGACACACTAGGATGCGAGTAGAGCGCAAGTAGGGTGTAACTAGGACGTAAGAAGGACGGAAGTAGGATGCAAATAGGGCGCAAGTAGGACAAAACTAGGGCACAGCTATGGTGTAGTTAGAGCACTAGTAGGGCGCAAGTAGGGTGCAACTACGACGCAACTACGGCGCAACTACGGCGCAACTAGAGCGCAAGTAGGGTGCAAGTAGGGCGCAACTAGGATACAACTAGGGCACAAATAGGGTGCAACTTGGGTGTAGATAGTTCCCAATGGATGCACAACTAGGGTTCAACTAGGGTGTAAGTCAGATGCAACTAGGACTCGAGTAGAGCGTAACTAGGGCACAAGTAGGACGCAAGTAGGGCGCAAGTAGGGCAAAACTGGGGCGTATCTAGGGCGCATCTAGGACGGAGCTAGTGCCCAACTGAGGCGCAACTAGAGTGCAACTAGGGTGCAACTAGGGCACAACTAGGGTGCAAATAGGGTGCATGTAGGGCACAACTAGGGCGCAAGTAGGGCGCAAGTGGTGGCGCAACTAGGGTGCAACTAGGGCTAATTGAGGGCGCAATTAGGGCGCTACTAGGGCGTAGCTAGTGCCCACCTCATATGCAACTAGGGCGCAACTAGAGCACAACAAGGGCTTAAGTAGGGCGCAAGTGGGGTGCAAGAAGGGAGTAAGTAGGACGCAACTAGGGCGCAACTAGGGCATAGCTAGTGCCCAATTGAGGTGCAATTAGGGCGCAAGTAGCGCGTACGTAGGTCACAAGTAGGATGCAACTAGGGAGCATATGGCACAAGGAGGGTGTCACTAGGACGCAACTAGGGCACAACTAGAACACAACTAAGTCATAGCTAGTGCCCAACTTATTCACAATTAGGACACAACGTGGGCACAACTAGGGTGCAATTAGGGCAATAGTAGGTCACAACTAGGGCGCAAGTCGCGCGCACCTCGAGGGCAAGTAGGGCCCAAATAGGGCACAAGTATGGCACAAGTATGGCGCAACATGGGCGCAAGTAGAGTGCAACTATGGCCCAACTGAGGTCCAACTAAGGCGGAACTAGGTTGCAAGTAGGGCACAACGAGGGCGCAAGTAAGACACATCTAGGGCACAACAAGGGCGCAACTAGGGTGCGACTAGGGTGCAAACAGGTCGCAAGTAGGGTGCAAGTAGGACGCAATTAGGATGCAACTAGGGCTCAAGTAAGGCGCAAGTAGCACGCAACAAGGGTGCAACTAGGGTGCAACTAGGGCGCAACTGGGGCCTAAGTAGGGTGCAAGTAGGCCTCAAGTAGGTCGTAACTAGGGTGCAACAAGGGCGCATCTAAGGCGCAACTACGGTGTAGGCAGTGCCGAAGTGAGGGACAACTAGGACGCAATTAGGGCGCAACTAGGGCGCAAGTAGGAAACAACTAGGGCGCAAGTAGGGCGCAAATAGGTTGGAACTAGGGCGCAACTAGGGCACAACTAGGGCACAACTAGGGCACAACTAGGGCACAACTAGGGCACAACTAGGGCACAACTAGGGCACAACTAAGACGTTGCTAGTGCCCAACTGAGGCGCAACTAAGGCGCACGTAGGACGCAAGTATGGCCCAACTAGGGCGCACGGAGTAAACAAGTAGGGCACAACTAGGGCGCAACTAGGGCGCTAGTAGGGCGCAAGTAGGGTGCAACTAGGGCGCAACCCGGGTGCAACTAGGGCGTAACTAAGGCGCAAGTAAGTGTTGGAAAAACTAGAGTTAGGTTTTTCCCTGTGTGTATCCAATGGCAAAAGAAAAAGGGGCAAGACGGAGGGCACCACTCTCTCCCCTGACCCTCTGCACTGCCTACTTTATTCTACCCTGCTGTATCCTGTTGGGATCAGGAGAGAGGGTAATCCCATGCCTCACACTGTCCACTTGGTACCTGTTGTTCGAGAGTCTATGGATGAGCGACAGAATATAACATGGGGTTTATTGCACTTCCGTGCTGAGTGGGCTGGAGCGAGGAGGGGAGGCCAGAAGAGGAGCTGACGTGGACAACTGGAGCAAGGTTTCCAGGCAGAGTGCAAAGGATGCCGGACACCCACCGGACTACTTTCGATGATGGATCTGTCGATCCATTATAAATAAGTAATCTACAGTTGACGACCTCCGAAGAAAAGAAGATCCACGGCCTACGACAAAGAGATAACTAAAGGAGGATCGCCAAATGAGGGGAGGCTGTGCTAGCGAGCCAGCAGCGCAGTGTGACCGCACCCCAACGCGAGCGCAGCCGTCTCACGCCGGCAGACTGCCGTCTTGCACTGTGGATCACACAGGGTGTTCCGGCACAAGCAAAGACAGAGGCCGAACCAAGACCCAGACTATATTAGCTAGATGCGAGACTAGTTGTAGTTTCAGTCTGTTCAGTTGTATTTCTGCTCATAACCAGATTCTCCTCTCTGGTGTCACTGGGTAGCACTTTTGGTGTCATCGTTAGATGATTGGTTTTGAGTGCTGAAGAATTGTGGCTGGTTCCAACTGTCAAGGACTTGTTCAAGATGGCATTCTAAGATCTACATTTCTTCAGTAAGGCTTAAGAAGGGTGCAAGTAGGGCGCAAGTAGGGCGCAACTCGGGCGTAACTATGGCGCAACCAGGGCACCCGTAGGGCGCAAGTAGGGTGTAACAAGTGTGCAACTAGGGTGAAAGTAGGGCAAAACAAGGGCACAAGTAGGGCGCAAGTAGGGCTCAACTAGGGCGCAACTAGGGTGCAACTATGGCACAAGTAGGGAACATGTAGGGTGCAACTAGGGCGCAACTACGGCATAACTAGGGTGTAACTTGGGTGTAGCTAGTTCCTTACTGAGGCACAACTAGGGAGCAACTAGGGTGCAATTCGGATGCAACTAGGCTGCAAGTAGGGTGTAACTAGGGTGCAAGCAGGGCGTAGGAAGGGCACAACTAGGGCACAACTAGGGCACGATTAGGGCGTAGCTAGTGCAAAAATGAGGCGCAACTAGGGCGCAACTAGGACACAAGAAGGGCGCAACTAGGGCGCGAGTAGGACGCAAGTAGGGCATAACTAAGGCACAGCTAGGGTGCAACTAGGACGTAGCTAAGACGCAAGTAGGGCGCAAAAAGGGTGGGACTAGGGCACAGCTAGGGCGCAAGTAGGGCGCAACTAGGACACATCTAGGGATCAAGTAGGGCGCAACTAGGGCGCAACTAGGGCGTGACTAGGGTGTAACTTGGGTGAAGCTAGTGTCCAACTGCGGCACAACTTGGGCACAACTAGGGTACAATTCGGATGCAACAAGGATGCAAGTAGGAAGTCACTAGGGCGCAAGTAGGGCGCAAGAAGGGCGCAACTAGGGTGTCACTAGGACAAAACTAGATCGCAACTAGATCATAGCTAGTGCACAACTAAGGCGTAACTCGGGCGCAACTAGGGCATAAGCAGGGGGCAACTAGGGCAAAAGTAGGTGGCAACTAGGGCGTGAATAGGGCGCAACTAGGGCTCAGCTAAGATTCAAGTAGGGGGCAAGTACGGCACAAATAGGGCGTAACAAGGGCGCAACTTGGGCGCAACTAGAAACAACAAGGGTGTAACTAGGGTGCAGGCAGGGCCCAAGTAGGGCGCAAGTAGGGCCCAACTAGGGTGTAACTAGGTTTCAACTAGGGCGCTAGAAGGGTGCAACTAGGGCACAACTAGGACGCAACTAGGGTGCAAATAGGGTGCAAGTAGGACGCAAGTAGGGCAGAACTAGGGCACAACTAGGACGCAACTAGGGCACAAGTGAGCGCAAGTAGGTCACACGTAGGGCGCAACTAGGGAGCACCTAGGGCGTAACTAGGGCGCAAGTAGGGCGTAAATTGGGCGCAAGTAGGAAGTAACTAGGGCGTGATTAGGGCGGTACTAGGATGTAAGTCCGGCGCAAGTAGGGGTGCAACTAGGGCGCAACTAGGGCACAACATGGGCGCAACTAGGGTGCAACTAGGACGTACCTCGTGCTTAACTAATGTGCAACTAAGGTGCAACTAGCAAACTACTAGGGTGAAAATAAGGCGCAACTAGGGTACAACTAGGGCACAACTAGGACGCAAGTAGGACACACGTAGGGCACAACTTGGGCGCAAAAAAGGCACTACTAGGGTGCAACTGGGGCGTAGCCAGTGTCCAACTGAGGCACATCTATGGCACAACTACGGCGCAAGTCGGACGCAACTAGGAAGCAAGTATGGAGCAAGTAGGTTGCAACTAGGGCGCAACTAGGACACAGCTAGGGCGCAAGTAGGGCGCAAGTAGGGCGCAAATATGGCACAAGTAACATGCAAGTGGGGCGCAAGTAGGACGCAAGTGGGGACCAAGTAGGGCGTAACTAGGGCACAACTAGGGCACAATTAGGGCGCAAGTATGGTGCAAGTAGGGTGCAACTAGAGCGCAACTAGGACGCAACTAGGGTGTAACTAAGGTAAGACTAGGGCGCAACTAGGGCACAAGTATGGTGCAAGAAGGACGCAAGTAGGGCGCAACTAGCGCACAACTAGGGCGCAACTAGGGCATCGCTAGTGCCCAAGTGAGGTGTAACTAGGGCGTAACTAGGATGCAACTAGGACGTACCTATGGCATAGCTAGTGCCCAACTAAGGCACAACTAGGACACAACTAGGGTGCAAGTGGGGCGCAGCTAGGGCGTACGTAGGGCGCAAGAAAGGCACAAGTAGGGCGTGCCTGTTAACATGGTGTATCCCTTGCCATGAGTGCCATTGATCGTACTCCCTGGTTCGACCACTGAAGAGTGGTCGAACACCTGATCTAACTTTCGACTTATATTAATTGGATTTATCCATGCAGAATCAAGCTTTGAATCACTTGATTTGAGTGAGTATTCAGAAAGTTAGCCTATCCCGAAGATTGGGTGTCGGGCGGGTGGAGTCTGGTACCCCCCATGGGTGGCGGGATACTCCACCGCCGGTGGTCCATGTTCAGCTCAGACTGACTCCACAGACCCCAAGGCCCTAGAGGAAGCAACCAGGGAGGTTCCCTGGACCAGGGCGAGCCACCCTTTGACTTGTCAATAAACAAAGGTGTTCCGACGAGCCGTCGCCGGCTCCTCTAGGCGACGGCTCGCGTCGGCGGCAGCCAAAGGCGGCTCCACCAAGGGTTGCTTTGATGGGCGTAGCAGGGGCTCTACTGCTCCCATTGGGGCGTGCTTGGATGCGTTGGAAAGATTGGATCACAGGCCATAATAATTTGATGTAAACACACTATGTTAAGGAACAAATACGTGTTACGATTCAGTTCTACTGAATGCAACGTGTTCTGCCCACTCACATCCGTGATCCCACACACTTCACCAAAGTTGTCCATTGGCTGCCCCAAACATTGGTAGTGCACGTCAGCAAGAGCTAGGTATTCTTGAGGGTGCATCCACACCCACTAGTACCAACAAAGGCGCAACTAGGGCGTAACTAGGGTGCAACTAGGACGCACCTAGAACGTAGCTCGTGCCCAACTGAGGCACAACTAGGACACAACTAGGGCGCAAGTGGGGCGCAACTAGGGCGCAAGTAGGGTGCAAGCAAGGCACAAGTAGGACGTAACTAGGGTAAAACTAGGGTGTAATTAGGGGAAAAATAGGACACAAGTGAGGCACAACTAGGGCGTAAGAAGGGCTCAACTAGGGCGCAAGTAGGGCGCAACTAGAACACGATTAGGAGATAATTGAGGTGTAAGTAGTGCGCAGGTAGGGCGTAACTGGGACACAACTAGGGCGCAACTCTGGCACCACTTGGACACAAGAATGGTACAAGTAGTGCGCAATAGGGGCACAACTATGGCGTAACTAGGGCACAAGTATTACGTAAGTAGGGGGCAAGTAGGGCACAACTAGGGTGCAACTAGGGCGCAACTAGGGCTCAAGTAGGGTGCAAGTAAGGAACAACTAGGGCGCAAGTAAGGAACAACTAGGGCGCAAGTAGGGCAGAATTAGGACGCAACTAGAGCGCAAGTATGGCGGAAGTAGGGCGCAACTAGGGTGTAACTAGGGCATAACTAGGGTGCAAGTAGGATACAAGTAGGGCGCAACTAGGGCGCAACTATGGTGCAACAAGGGCGGAACAAGGGCGTAGCTAGTGTCCAACTGAGGTGCAACTATGGCGCAACTAGGGAAAAAGTAGGGCACAATCAGGGTGCAAGTAGGGCATAACGAGGGTGCAATTAGGGCCCTATTAGGGCACAACTAGGGCACAAATAGGGAACAAGTAGGGTGCAACTAGCACGCAACTTGGACGCAAGTAGGATGCAAGTAGGGCGCAAGTACGGCGTAACTAGGACGCAACAAGGGCGCAAGTAGGGCGCAAGTATGGCGCAACTAGGACACAACTATGGCGCAACAAGGGCACAACTAGGGCGCAATTGGGGTGCAAGGAAAGCGCAACTTGGGCGTAACTAGTGCGCAAATATGTGAAACTAGGGCGCAACTAGGGCACAACTAGGGCGCAACCTGGACGCAAGTAGGGCGCAAGTACGAGGCAAGTAAGGCACAACTAGGGCACAACTAGGGCGCAACTAGGGTGTAGTTAGTGTTTAAATCAGGTGCAAATAGGGCATAACTAGGGTGCAACAAGGGCGCGATTAGGGCGCAACCAGGGTGTAAGAAGGGCGCAAGTAAGGTACATGCAGGGTGCAATCAGGGTGCAACTAGGGCACAACTTGGACCCAACTAGGTCGCAAGTAGGACAGAACATGGGCACAACAAGTGCACAAGTAGGACGCAACTAGGGTGCAACTAGGATGGAACTAGGGTACAAGTAGGGTGCAACTAGAGTGCAACTAGGGCGCAAGTATGGCACAAGTAGGATGCAAGTAGGCTGCAACTAGGGCACAACTAGGACGCAAGTAGGGCACAACTAGGGCATAAACTTGGCACAACTAAGGCGCAAGTAGGGTGCAAACATGGTACAAGTAGGTTGCAACTAGGGCGCAACTATGGTGCAAGTAGGGTACATTTAACGCGCAACTAGGACGCAACTAGGAAAAAACTACACCCTAGTCGTATCCTAGTTGGGCCCTAATTGCACCCTAGTTGCACCCTACTTGCACCCTAATTGGGCCCTAGTTGCATCCTAGCTGTGCCCTTCTTGCGCCCTACTTGGACCTTACTTTCCCTCTACGTGCGCCCTACTCGCACCCTAGTTTTGCCCTACTTACGCCCTACTTGTGCCCTAGTTGCGCCCTAGTTGCACCCTAGTTGTACTGTAGTTGTGCACTTTATGCGCCTTACTTGTGCCCCAGTTTGACCGTTAATGTGCCTTAGTTATTTCCTAGTTGAGCCCTACTTGGACCCTAGTTGTGCCCTACTTGTGCCCTCGTTGCGCCCTAGTTGCGCAATAGTTACGCCTTAGCTACGCTCTTCTTGTGCCCTACTTCCGCCCTATTTGTACCCTACTTGCGCCCTAGTTGCGCCCTACTTGCGCCCTAGTTACACCCTATTTGTGCCTTAGTTGCACCCCGCTTGTGCCTTAGTTGTGCACTGGCTACGTCCTAGTTGCTCCCTAGTTACACCCTAGTTGCACCCTACTTGAGTCCATCCTGCACCCTAGTTGCAGCCTAGTTTTGCCCTAGTTACGCCCTAGTTGGACCCTAGGTGCACCTCAATTGCAGACTAGCTACGTCTTAGTTGCGCCCTAGTTACGCCTTACTTGCGCCCTAGCTGTGTCCTACTTGTGTCCTAGCAAGGCCCTACATACGCCCTGGTTGCGCCCAACTTGTGCCCTGCTTATGTCCTAGTTGCGCCCTTCTTGTTCCCTTCTTACGTCCTAGTTGCGCTCTAGTTGCGCCTCAGTTGGACACTGGCTGTGTCGTAGTTGAGCCCTAGTTGCGCCCTAGTTGCGCTGTAGTTGCACTTTAGTTGTGCCCTAGTTGCACCCAATTTGCACCCTATTTTCCTCCTAGTTACACCCTAGTTGTGCTCTAGTTGTGCCCTACTTGTGCCCTGCTTGCGTTCTACTTGTGCCCTACTTGCGCACTCATTGTGCCCGAGTTGCACCCTAGCTGCACCCCACCTATGTCCTACTTGCGCAATACTTGCGCCCTAGTTACGCCCTGGTTGCGCCCTTGTTAGGCCATACTTGCGTCTTACTTTCGACCTAGTTGCGTACTAGTTGTGTCCTACTTGGGCCCTAGTTGTGCCTTACTTGAGCCCTAGTTGTTTCCTAGTTGGGCCTCAATTGGGCACTAGCTTCGCCCTAGTTGCGCCCTAGTTGCACTCTAGTTGTACCCTACTTCTGCCCTACTTGCGCCCTCGTTGCGTCCTACTTGCACCCTATTTGGACCCGGCTTGCACCCTAGTTGCGCCCTAGTTGCGCCTGAGTTGGGCACTAGCTACGCCCTAGTTGTACCCTTGTTGCACCTTATTTGCACCCTAGTTGCGTCCTAATTGCAGTCTACTTACACCATAGTTGTGTCCTAGTTGTGCTCCAGTTGCGCAATAGTTACGCCCTAGTTGTGCCCTAGGTGCGCCCTACTTGCACCCTAGTTGCACCCTAATTGTGCCCTAGTTGCATCCTAGTTATGCCCTACTAGCATCCTAGTTGCACCCTAGTTGTTCCCTACTTGCGCCCTACTTGCTCCCTAGATGCGTCCTAGTTGCGCACTAGTTGTGCCCTACTTGCGCCCTACTTGAGCCCTAGTTCCACCCTAGTTGCACCTTAGTTGCACCCTACTTGCACCCTACTTGCATCCTACCTGTGCCCTAGTTGCATCCTAGTTGCGCCAAAGTTGCATCCTACTTGCGCCCTTCTTGCGCCCTAATTGCACCCTATTCACGTCCTAGTTACGTCCTACTTACACCCTACTTGTGCCCTACTTGAGCCTTACTTGCACCCTAGATGTGAACCGAGGGACGCCCGACTTGACGGTCCCATGTTGATCCCTTGGGATAAACCTCATAATTCTCAACCTCTTGGTGTGTGGGCCAATCCTTGAGATGCCGCACGATTCTCTCCTAGCAGCAAGACCGTTGGAAGTGACTAAGGTTCTTGCAGTGCAACTCTCCCGGTGGCGTTTGTACCAAGGTGCACTGTAGAAGACTTGTAGGATCCGATGGACGTGTACAAGAAAATGCTTGGAAGACAAAGATGTTTGGGCAAGGAATAAATCCTTAGACTTGGTAGATCAGTACAAGGAAATGTACAAAGTCTCTGGGGAAGATTGACATGCCTAGAACAACCTCTAGGCTTCCGAAATTACCAACCCCTATGAGCCAGCCGAGAGCCCCTCGACGCTCTGAAGCCCTCTCTTGAGGTAAAATCATGCAGATAACGTATACATCATGTAATATGCATTGGGATATTTCCAAAGCACTAAAGAATGCCTCATTCCATGAAGAAACAGCTGAGTTATGGCCGTTTGAGTGCTCCACGCGTGACTTCCGCTGGCAGCACCGCTAGCAGGGATCACGGCCGCCCGAATCGCCCTAGCTTGCGAATGTAGCTCCAGCTGCCATCCCACACCGCCCATGGACCCCAATTAACCTTGCCTTGTTGGTTCAGTGTATTCATGCCCAATCACCCCAAATCCATACACCTCATTGATTGTGTACATGACTAGAACATATGGTAAGGATCATTCTAGGAAAATACCCTAGACGATTAACAATGTTTCTTAGAAATTGCCTCTTGGAATCACGTTCACAGCTCGTTTAATGGAAATGAACAAGAGCAACATGAACAACTTTCAATGAAACTTCCTTAACACAAATATGCCCTGAATTTTGTTGTGTGACTAAACATTCTTAAAAATCACTTCGATGTTTCTGAATTTCATTGTTACCTACTTTGTGCATTTTGAAAACGTCGTGCTAATCTTGTAATTAAATGGATGACATTGATTTTTCCTCAATTCTGAGTAAGCTGATCTCATGCATATGCGGTGTCCGGATCACCCACTCGTCTGTTCACAAAGTCGTACGTCGTGTCTTTTTTTCGTCGCTCGAGCGTCCCCCCCCTCCCTCCCCCCCCCCCCCC